>VZZY01013607.1:382872-398518 GCA_013400335.1 Eurystomus gularis
GGGAGGCGGGCGGAGGGACGGACGGACGGACGGACGGACTGTCCGCGGCCGCGCTAACGCCGAGCCCGGTTGCAGGAGAACCGGGAGCGGCTGTCGGTGTGCAGCAAGCTGTGCTACGCCGTCGGGGGGGCCCCGTATCAGATCACGGGCTGCGCGCTCGGCTTCTTCCTCCAGATCTACCTCCTGGACGTGGCACAGGTACGGCCGGGACCGGGGCTGGGGAGGGCCGGAGCCCCGGACGCCGCTGGGAGCGGGGCTTGGCGGGTATCGGTCACGCAGGAGCCGCGGTCCTGCGTGGGTGTCGGTCCGGTTCCACCGGGCTGGCCCCACGCGTGTGGGCCGCTTCGTGCCCCGGGGCTCCTGGGCTCGTGGTTCCGGTCCTGCGGGATCCGTCCCGCGAACCCACGCAGCGTTCCGAGCCCGTGTGAGGTAGGGAGGGAAGCCGTGGGGTGGAGCGCCCGTGGGGCACTCCTGGTGCTGGCTGCGGGGCGGGTTTGGGGGAGCTCCACGATGCGGGAGTTTGGCGGGGAAGGAGCTGGTGGGGCAGCGCTGGGAGGGACTGGGCCAGCGGGCATCAAACCCCACCGAGCGAGGGGAAGGCAGAGGGGCCCATCCCCTGCGCCCAGTGGGGTCACGGTATGGTTGGGAAGGTCCTGAGGAGCTCAGGAAGGGCAGCTGGGACGTGGGGGTTTCCACGTCCTGACACAAGATCTTCTTCCTACAGCTGGACCCTTTCTATGCCTCCATCATCCTGTTTGTGGGGCGAGCCTGGGACGCCATCACAGACCCCATGGTGGGCTTCTTCATCAGCAAGACATCATGGACACGCTTCGGCCGCCTGATGCCCTGGTAAGAGGCGCCTGTAGCACCCCACATCCCTGCCTGGTGTGTCAGCGCTTCCAGTCAGCGCTGGGTGTCCCTTGGCATGCGGGTTGCAGGGCAGGACGTGCTGATGCCCAATCTCACCCTGGTGAGATGCCACGTGCCCCAAAAAGCCCAAGGTGCTGCCAACAGCTGGAGCTTTGAGTTTGCGCCTGTTGCTCTGCTCCTGAGCTGTCCCCATACGAGCTGGGCCTGGCTGTCCTCAGTGTCGTTGCCCCTGCAGCAGCTCCAGCCTCCCTAAGAGCCGCTCTGATGCTGGACTTTGTTCCTGCGGAGGTTGCCGAGCCCTGGCCGGCGCCAGGGCCACGTTGCCAACGGAGCAGGTGGCGACGCACTCATGAGGAGGAGGGACGGGGGTGTGTGCGGTCCATGCGTGGTGGTGGGGTGCCTGCTGACAGTCACGAGGACGCTCTTCTGTCAGGAAAACAGCCGTCATGGGTCTGGGTGTCTGCACGTGGGTGCATCCGCTGCCCTTGGGAGCGAGGCACTGAGCGAATGGGTGCGCAGTAGGCTTGGAGCAGATGGGATGGGATTTTTGAAGTCCCAAAGGGCTCGTGCCCAGGGTAGGCTTAGGACAGCCATAAACACCTGCCCCTGTGTGGGTTGCAGGGTGCTAATGGCTAAGGGTGGACATGTGCTAAAATAACTCGCACGGGATGGCTGAAATACAATGCAGCGAAGAGGGTGGGCATGGGGGGAGTGGAATTAGAGGGACGCAGTCCTTTCCCCTGCAGATTATACCCTCTGCTTCCGGCCTTTCCTGGAATAGCCTGGGCAGTGGCTGTTGGTAAAGCCAGGCTCCGCACATGGCTTGAAATAGTTTCTCCGCAGCCACACGTGTGGCCGGGTCTGGGGTCTGGAGATTAGAGCGGGCGTGCAGGCTGCGCGGGATAGCCATGCGTGTTCGGGTGCCTGCCGCGGCTCCGCTCTCAGTAATTTTGTCCAGGCAGGGGGTGGGGATGGAGCGGCCGCATTCCTCCAAACGGCTCCTGCTTCATTAAAATTAGCCAGAGCTTTCAGCTTGCGCTGGGCCCCTCAGCGGTGCCGGGCCAGCGGCTGCAAGGAGCTTGCTGCTGCTTTACATGGCTCAAAGGCAACTCGCTGAGTCCAGGTTGGAGTTGAGCTGTGTTTAAACCTCCCGAAGTCGGGGTTTGTCGGCCGCAGTGGGGCTGGCTGGGTGGCTGCAGAGCCGCTTGCTGCTGCCTCGGTTTCCCCGTGCCAAGCCAGGAGCTCTCGGTGCTGCAGGGTGGTTCCAGAGGCTGCTGCTTCACCCCAGCCCTCAGCACTTGTGAGGTGACCCTGTGTGTGTAACCCCCCTGTGTGCGAGGGGATATTGCTCGAAGTTTCTGCGGGGCTCTGAAGGATCTGATCTAAGTGGCCAAGCCCCAGGCTGCTGCTGGTGGCTCTAGCTTAAAGCTCAGGGCTGCTCTGGCCTCTCAGAAGCGAGAGGAGACCTTCCCCAAGCCCATCGCCCCTCTCCCTTTCAATTCTTCCTTTTCGAAATGTTTTTTGGCACATTTTGTCCCAGCGGCTCATCCACTCCTGGCTTTGGGGACCCCGCTCTGTCCCCAGCCCTGAGCAGGTCCCCATTTCCTCGACCATCCCAGACTTCACAGTGACTAAACTTTTCCTTGATGTGTCGGTGACCAAAGAGCCCAGGCTCTGACCTTCCTTCTCCGGGCCAGCAGCCGTTTACAAACGGTTAACTGTGGGGCTGGGGTGTGCAGCCATGGCACAAAGGAACACACCATCGCGCCGTGGCCAATGAGCGGGCGAGCGCGTCACCGCAGCCTCCGAGTGTCTTAATCACCTCGGCCTCGGTCAGGGGTAACTCTCAGTCATCTTCTGCCATTGCCAGGAGCTGACGGCCAGGCCTGGCCAGGGCTCAGCACGCCGGTGCCGGAGCGGGCCGGCGGGGATTGGCACATCGGCCATGCACGCGCGTTGGCGCCCATGGCGTGACGTGGTTCCCGCTGCGCGGCCGCTGTGACTCATTCAAAATTTCCCCTGGCTCCACGTATACGATAAGCTGAGCGGGAGAGGAGTGGCTGGAGCTGGCTCGCCCCTTCCCCCTCCCCTGCACCGCAGTGACGTGCGCGTGGAAAAATGTGCATGTGTTGAGTCCTGTGCAATGCCTCTGCCGGCTCTCCATCCATGGAGATTTGGTGTCTCGCTCTCTATCCTCCCCCTGCCCCCCGTCACAGCTTTAAATTTAAACTTTGTGTCCTGTACGTCAGCCCGGATGGAAAGATCTCACTGTACCCTGGCAGTGGAGTGGCCGAGGGCCAGCCCTGACCGTGCATGGCTCTGTCCTGTGTCCAGTTCTGCTGGTTTCATTCCAGGACACAGCCTCAGTCCAGTTGTTTGCAGAGTGTAGGGTGGTTGCAGATCCCCAAGCAAAATCTGTCTCCTAAACAGATGTGGATGCAACCTCAACACCTGGCTCGCTTCCCTCAGGAGGAGGAATCCCTCCTGAGCGATGGGGGGACCTGGCTGCTCGTGGCGTCCTCAGGCTGCTCGTGGTGTCCTTAGGCTGCTGCTGCTGGGTACAGCTGTTCCCTGGCTGGGTTGCAGCACGACAAGGGTTACGAGATCCGCTGGATGAAGCGGAGAGATGCTCTGGGTGGCTTCCCACTGTGATCACCCTCACTGACCAGTCCTGCTGGGACCACTGCCAAGGCCCGGTGCTTGAGCAATCCCGTCTGATCCTCTGTTGCGCTTTGCATCCCGAGTCCTTGTGCTCACAGCTCTGAGAGCTGGGCAGGGGTGGCAGAAGGAGCCAGCCTGCTGCTGGCTTGCCCCATCCCTGCCAGCAGAACAGACGTGACCCAGGGACCAGGGCTCAGGGGGCTCGCAGCAAAGCCAAGCTGGTGAGAGGCATTTGGCTGCCGGGCCTGCGGGGCTGTGCTGCCTGGCAGCTCCCCAGCCCTTGCTGGGATGAGGGAGGTGATTACATCCCGCTGAACACGCAGCAGTGCTGCCTGCGGGAGAGGTTGGGGCCACACGTAGAAGCCAAAGGCAGGAGCAGATCAGTACCTTCCATCAAAGCCGCGATGGCTGTTTTGGCAAATAAAGCTCTTCCCTGGAAGTCTGAGTCAGCTCTTCCCGTTCTTGCTCTGTGAGACTTGAGTTGCTGCCTTCATCCTGGTGTGAATCACGCCCATGGCAACCACCTCCTGTCCAAGTATTGGAGCAGGGTGGGCCACCCTGGGGCAGCTCAGGAGCCCCCAAAATCAGCCACCTGAACCCCACTGGATGTGTGGCAGTGGAGAGAGCTGTGCTGGTGGGGTGACCCAGGTGCTGTGCTTGTGAGGCCAATGCTGTGTCTTCCCAAAGGATCATCTTCTCCACCCCGTTTGCTGTTATCTCCTACTTCCTCATCTGGTTTGTGCCAGACATCTCCAGAGGCCAAGTGATGTGGTACCTCATCTTCTACTGCATCTTCCAGACCCTTGTGACGGTGAGTTGGGCCCTGCACACACCAGGGCTGGTGGGTGAGGGATGAAGAGGATGAATCTCTGCCTTCACCTCGCTGAACTATGCAGAGGGGCAGGTTCCCACACCTGAGCTAATTCTCCTCGTGCCTTTGCAGTGCTTCCATGTGCCCTACTCAGCGCTGACCATGTTCATCAGCAGGGAGCAGAGTGAGCGGGACTCAGCCACTGCCTACCGTAAGAGTATTTCCTTCCCTTCCCTGCCATGGCCGGGGCAGCCGGTGCTCAGCTCCTTTGCTGCAGCTCTTGCTGGGACACGATGCCCTTCCAGATGCCTTGCTGCAAAGGCTCATGTGATCACACCCCACCCCAGGGACGGTGTATGATAAACATCATTCAGGGCTTGAATTGCAGCTGGTCAAGCTCTTCCCATTCCTCTTCTCCAGATCCTCCAGCAGACACCCTGGTCTGGTCTGGTGAGAGCTGGGCTGAGGAAGGTGGTCCCTGTTATGGCCAAGTGCCTGGCGCAGATGATGGGGGAATCTGAGCTCCTGCGTCTTTCTTTCTGCTCTGTCATACAGCAGTGGGAGAAGCATGACCAGGTCTTGGCCTCTCTCCCTGCCTCACTTTCCCCAGCAGACACTCTCCTTCCCTGTGGCTTTATCCCTTGGTGATTTGGAGGGAGCTGTAGGAGAGCTGAGCTGGCTTGTCTCCCTGGAGGGAGAAGGGCAATGAATCGCAGCGGGGGAGGCTCTGCTGCAGAGAGGGGACTTGCACCAATGCCCTGAGTGCTCACGGGCTGTGCTCAGTCCTGCTGGCATCTCCCTCCAGGTATGACGGTGGAAGTGCTGGGCACTGTGCTGGGCACCGCCATCCAAGGCCAGATTGTGGGCAAGGTGATCACGCCCTGCATCGAGAGCGCCCTCTTCATTGGCAAGACCAACTCCTCGGTGGCCATGGAGGAGCTAAACATGACCCACGACACCGGGTCGCTCACAGACACGGTAAGCTGGGGGGTGACCTGCTGGCAGTCCCTGCCACACACTCCTTGGCTTTTTGACCTGACTGGCTCCTGGGACGAGCCCCCTCCCTCACTGCTCCCTTCTCCTGCACAGAGGAATGCCTACATGATCGCTGCGGGAGTCATCGGGGGACTCTACATCCTCTGCGCTCTGATCCTCTCGGTGGGCGTGAGGGAGAAGAGAGGTGAGGGCTGAGACATGCCGGAATACTCTGGAGTTGTGGAAACGCTGTGGCTGCTGCCAGGGGCTCTCCAGGAGCCTGGCTGAGCTCTCAGACTTTGTTTGTGGGTCCAGCCCCAGAGGAGAGGGGCAAGGAGAGCTGAGGTCTGGCTATGGGGGCCTGGGGAAGGTGCTGCAGCAGGGCAGCACTGCAGGTAGGAGGCCAGAGCATCTCCAGGGTACGTTACAGCACAGCATGAGGACTTAGCTCTCTGCTCTGCGCTGTCAGAGATAAATGTTATCTTGCACCATTTTGGCTGGCCAAGGTCGCTAGTGCCAACAAGGGCATCCCGGGGTGAGGTGATATCCAAAGTCCAGTAGCTTCTGTCCTTCCCTCCCTTTGCTTTGCAGCCCGCTCCGCTTATCCTGGGCGAATCAGCCAGGCCACCCCCTGCTCCGTGGGGCTGAGGGACCCCTGCGTGAGGGCAGGGAGGTCCCTGCAGACATGGCCCTGGGATGCTGTAGGTGGGCAGGGGTTTGTGCAGGGCACTCAGCAGCGGGCCTGAGGCACCGCACCCCTTGCACCCAAGGGTGCTGTTTCAGTGGGTCTAACGATGGGCTGATTTGCTCTGCTCCCCAGAGTCTTCTGAGCTCCAGTCGGACGAGCCTGTCTCCTTCTTCCAGGGGCTGAAGCTGGTGATGAACCACGGTGCCTACATCAAGCTCATTGCCGGCTTCCTCTTCACCTCGCTGGCCTTCATGGTAAGCATGGGTGGGCTTGAAGGGCTGGGGAGAGGGAGCAGCAGCACAGCTTGGAGATGGCGGTGGGATGAGCAGCGCAGGGCTCAAACAGGATGCTGGCGGGCTGGGAGCATGTGAGATGGCAGCTCAAGGAGCCGGAGCTGCCTCGGGCAGAGAGGAAGGATGTGGCCTCATGCCCTTGGATGGGTCAGTCAGTAAATGGCCGCTTTCTTCTCCTGCTTGTGCTTTGGGTACAGCCTTGTGAGGAGGAGCGCATCCCTCCGGGGTGCCCGTCCCCCCCCTAACCTCTCTCTGCCTCTTCCGCAGCTGCTGGAGGGGAACTTTGCCCTCTTCTGTACCTACACCCTGGGCTTCCGCAACGACTTCCAGAACATCCTCCTGGCCATCATGGTGCGTATGGCCCTGTCATGGAGCCCCTTGAGGCTTGGACCATGGTGGGATGTGTGCTGTGGGATCCCATGGGCCCTTCCCAGGAGCTGGCATGGGGTGGTGCTCTGTGGGCTGAAGGGAGGGAGGCTGTGGGGCTGCGGTGGTCTGCTGTGGGGACAGTGATCGAAGGCTTCCCGCAAGGAAGGGAGAGAGGAGGAGCGGCCAAATTTCCTGCAAAGGCCAGGCGGGTTGGCAGGAACAGCGAGGTCTTTGTTTCTGTGTGAAAGCGGCCAGAGACGGGGGAGATAAGGAGCCATGGGGACCTCTTGTCCAAATCCTGCCACTTATCTTCCTTCCCCCACCACCTGGAGAAAAGGATCTCAGTGTTTACTGCCAGGAAGATGGAGCAAAACAGCTCCTTGAGAGGTCTCTCCAGCTTGTCTCATCTCTGGGAGCCTTTCCCACCCTCCCTTCTCAATGGCGTGGAGAGGTCCAAGGTACCAAGGTCCCCACAGAGCCTGGCTCTTGGCCATGCTGCGTGCAGACAGCGGTGACAAGATCAGGTCCTTTCCCAGCACTGAGGATCGAGTTGGGTCCTCCCTTTGGGCAGGTGTGCTGGCACCTGCCGGGTGCCCTGAGGGCTGGCTGCCCGAGTGCTCTGCACCAGGGGAGAAGGTGGCCCCACCTGTGTGCCAGCCCCGGGAGTGTGTGAAAATCGGAGGTGCTGGAAATGTGACTGGGAGGCTGTGCCCAGGAGCTGCTCCTCGCTGGGAAGAGCTCTTCCACCAGAGAACAGCCTGGCCAGCAAATGACACCATGACCCCCTTCTCTTCCCATAGCTCTCGGCCACTTTGACCATTCCCCTCTGGCAATGGTTCCTTACCCGCTTTGGGAAGAAGACCGCTGTCTACGTGGGCATCTCGGTGAGTGGGTGCCCTTGAGCACAGAGGGACATGCAAGGATGGGGTTTCCCACCTGGGGTGAGCAGAGCAGTGTGCACCCAAAAGGACCCAGAGCTGGGCAGAGGTGGCTGCTGCTGGTTTGGTGCCTGTCTCTCACCCTGCCCTTTGTGCTGTCACAGATGTGGCCAAGGCCAGCAGAAATGGCTGCTGTGGGGCTCTGGGAGGAACTGCACTGCTGCTTCCCCAGCTGTCCCTGCAGTCAGAGGGCTGCCATGCACGGGAGGGAAGGGGAAAGGCTGGGGCATCTGGGGCAGGCACTGCTGACGCCAACCTGGTTTCTGTCCCCTGTCCAGTCTGCCATCCCCTTCCTCATCCTGGTGGCTGTCCTGGGCAGTAACCTCATCGTCACCTACATCGTGGCTGTTGCAGCTGGGATCAGCGTCGCAGCCGCCTTCCTCCTGCCCTGGTGAGTACAAAGTCCTGATGCTCTCAGCACTGCACCCTGAGAGCTGGCCAAGGTTCTTCCAGGGCCTGCTGGCGTGGTTAGAAGTCCTTGGGAGGCCTTTTTGCAATGTTTTCAGCACAAGGTGGGGGGCTCTTGGAAGGAAATCCTCTCAGAAAGTAGAGGAGATGCTTTGTTGGCTCCGTCTTAGTGTTCACCATCCCACTCTGCACAGGTCCATGCTCCCGGATGTCATAGATGACTTCAAGCTGCAGCACCCTGACTCCCACGGCCATGAAGCCATCTTCTTCTCCTTCTATGTCTTCTTCACCAAGTTTGCCTCTGGAGTCTCCCTGGGCATCTCTACACTCAGCTTAGAGTGAGTTCTGGCATGGGAGCTAAGAGGGAGGCAGATCTTGCACCTCTGCATCCAGGCATTCTGCTTCCCAAGGGCTGGGAGGGAGTTGGGGGCATCTAAATCCAGCCTTAGCTCTGAACCTCTCCCTCCAGGGACAGGTTTGCCTTCTACAGACTGTTTCCTTAGCCTAAAGGTCCTTTCCTGTCCGCAGCTTTGCAGGGTACCAGACTCGTGGCTGCTCCCAGCCCAGCGAGGTGCATGTCACCCTGAAGATGCTGGTGTCGGCTGTGCCCGTGGGACTGATCCTGCTGGGCCTGCTCCTGTTCAAGCTGTACCCCATTGATGAGGAGAAGCGGAGGAAAAACAAGAAAGCCCTGCAGGATTTAAGGTGAGTGCCAGCTTGTGCTCTGGAAGTAGCAAGTACAGCACATCAGTGGGGTGTGTGGGGGCAGGATCAGGCCCAGACGGGTTGGGACACACTGTGACTTGTCCTCCAGGATCTGTGGGTGGTGGGGTGAGGGAAGGGCTGACTTGTTTTACCAATCCCAACTTCCAAAGAGATGGCGTGAAGTGTTGGAGATCAACGGGAATCCGCCCCGCTTGCTAAAGAAAACTTGTCTCGAGCCTGCAAGAGGCGGTGCCGTCCCTCCAGCCCTTTGGAGGCTCCTCTGCTCCAAGGCAGAGGGCTGCTCGGAGACAGACCTTGCTCCATGGCTCCTTCCATGCCTCTTCCTCAACCCTTTTTCCCCCCAGGCAGGAGAGCAACAGCAGCTCTGAGTCAGACAACACAGAACTGGCCAGCATCGTGTGACCCTGGGCTGGGCCCGTCGCTCACTCCAGGGCTTTCCGAAGGACTCGGTGCCGCCGGGGCTGGACCAGCCTCGTGCTGCTGTAGCTGTGTGCCATCGAGGAGCGCCTGGGAGAAGCCATGCGGACTCCACACGAGATCTGTGCCAGTCTTGTGCCTTCCCACGGGATCCACAGAGCGCTGGTAGTGTACATTACACAAATTGACCCTGTGGTACTTGCGTGACTCGCCAGAAACAAGCACTATTCCCTGCCAGGTCCCAGGGAGCAGAAAAGCCCGGAGCGGGGATGCTTTTGCTTGTGACACGCGTGCCCGCTGCCCGCCTGTGCCCGGTGCCCGTGGGATCGCCCGCCCGTGGGGCCGGGCGTGATGGTTAGTGTACATTACACTGTCAGTGTGGCCGCGCCAAGGACGTGAGCTTACCTCTGCTGTTCTTCTTTTTTTTTTTATAGAGCCAAATTAACTTAATGATGTAAATACGAAGCTATTTCCTATTTGTATATATTTGTACAGAAACCGAACTTGAGGACCTATTAATATTAATTTACATAAAAGTGGGGGAAGTCGGTGATGTGGGTGTGGAGGATTTTTGTTGTTGTTGTTTGGCTTTTTTGTGGACGTCAGCAAGCCCGGGATCCCTTTACACACCGTGGGGTGTAGGATTTGACTTCTCCTGAGCCGGAGATGCAGGAATGCCGTAATCCGGGCAGGCGGCCGTGCCCAGCAGCCCCTTACCCCCATGTGGCTCCTTACTTGGTGCCTGCACCGCAGCAACCCAACAAAGGCTCTATTATTTTCTCCTTTTCAAGAGGGAACGGGGGTGGAGGGAGGAATGAAATCAAAGTGCTGGCTGCGGAGATTGTGAACGCGGGGCTGGAAACAGGAGAGGCAGCTGGGGAGCAGAGAGAAAGGGAATGCGGGCTGTGGGTGACACCCAACACTTACTGCCAGGGCAGAGTGCTGTGCAAGCGCTAATCTTTGTGGATATTTATACCTTGCTCTCGCGTTCACCTCCTTGCTGAGTGGGAAGGGCAGGACTCTCCCCATTGCTGCTTCAAGTGTAACGCAGAGGGGAAAAGCGGGCTGGAGTAAGCGCAGGGAGGATGCACCAGAGGTGCAGCAGCCACCTGCACAGTTGGGGTGAATGCCCAGGGTGAGGGGACTGTGCCAGCTCTGCCGCTCCCTCCCCACGGCCACTGCGTGGCTCTTGCCTTTTGTTAAGTACATTTGTCACACCAGGAGATCTGTGGGGTCAGTGCCCGAGTTCAGAGTGGCCCCTCTGCACAGCAGGGGCGCGGGGGAAGGACGGCTCATCCTTTGTTCCACATTTAGGTACAAAGGACTGGAATGAAGATGGGGGTTTAAAAATAGCCAGAGGGATTAGACCTTAGCTGGGAATGCTTAACTGGGCCCCACTCTGCCACCATGGTACATGTCATGGAAAGAAGCAAAAGGGATGACGCAAGGAGGCTGGGAGCTGGCTTTGTGCTGAGCAGAGGGCAAGAGGCAGCGTTGGCCACGGCCTGGGTGCTCCCTGCTCCCCCAGGGATGGAGCTGGCAGCCAAGGAACAAGGGCAGGACAAAGCCAGTGCTCTCTGAAGCCCCTGTAGCATTTTAGGTAGGTGCCCTGTGCCCCCTCTGCGAGAGGAAGAGGAGGGCAGTGCTCTGGCCAAGCACAGAGCTTGAGATTGTTATGAATGTACTGACCCCCGCCCTGGTCCTGGCTGGGTTTGCGAGGAGTCATCCTGGCCATTGCCACGGCCTGGCTGCCTCTGAGGGGTGTGGGCAGCGCTGCTGTCTCCAAGGATTTGAAAGATTGCTGCTAGCTTTTCTTTTCAAAAAGTTTCAACAGAAATCAGGGACATTTTATTCTTTGTCTCCTCTTTTTTTGGCTCTAGGGGGGGTTCACGAGAAGTCTCTGTTCAGGTTTTTTGCAGCCAGCTTAAGAGCCTAAAACCATACTGAGCTTGAACTGGGGCCCAGACATTCCTAGCTGAGCACACCTCTTCTATTTGGGGCTTTTAAAAAAATAGATGGAGGAGAAAAATGACCATGGGAGTTGATAGCACTGAGCCCTGGGCAAAGCTCCAGCCTTGAAGCAGAGACCGTATCTTGCTTCAGTTGTGATTACAGAAGAGCTTTGACTCCAAAGCCTCTCTGGCAGGGGGAGGCTGCCTGGCCAGAAATGCGTGAGGAGATGCTGCCTGCACCTACAGCTGGTCTCCAGCAGCAGCTGTGCCACGGCTCAATCCACACTAACCTTGAGGATGAAGCAAATGCACCGGAGCATCTGGGAAGCACCTCCCTGCAGAGCTGGAGTTACAGGGCTGCTGTGTCCTCTGTACTGGCCGGGTGAGCCACACGTCGGGGCTGATGTAGGGGCAGCGCTGGCCCTGTGAAATCAAAGCCAGAACATGGGAAATGCTGGGTGTCAGCTGTGGGCTCGGCACCTGCTGAGCCGAAGCCTGTAAAGGCATATGGGCTGCCCAGCAACCATATGTGGGTGCTGGGAGTCAGCCCCAATTCCCAGCTGATGGGCTTTAACAGGCTCCTGGAGCAGGAGTTACCTGTCTGGGGCCAGGGGGGATGTCCCCTGAACTTGGGGAGCACTGCTGCCCATGCTGGAAGGGAGCAGAGGGTTTCTGTTCTGCTTGGGGAACAAGGCTGTCTGGTTCCTTTTGTTCACAAGGGAAAGAGCCTTCCGCTGAGCAACCTGCTCTAGTTGAAGATGTCCCTGCTCACTGCAGGGACTGGACTAAATGACCTTTAAAGGTCCCTTCCAACTCAACCCATTCTGTTTCTGGGGAAACCTGCTGGGTGCTAGCTCTCAGTGCTCACGGCTGAGCCCAGACTCATGGGCAGCTCTGTCTCTCTTGAAGCACAACGCTCTCAGAGGGGCAATTCAGGAGGATGCTGCCCTGGCCACACCACCGGACGACATCAAGGTGAGTCAGGGATGTGCCATCGGGCTGGATGTGTCAGGGGGAAGGTGGAGAGGGGCTGGGAGGTGATGGGACACAGACATTCGCCACAACTGCAGAGAGGACAAAACCAAGCAGACTTCAGTCATACCTCCAAAGGGCAGCACATGAACATGCAAAATTGGACTTACATCCTATGTCACCAAGGGTGGCTTTGCGAAGAGGCAGGTTCCCCTCCTGGCTGAGGCAGATGGAGGCAGCAGGAGTGACTGGAGGGACAGTCCCCAAGGTGAGAGCGGCCACGCTGTGTCTGTTTACCCTAGGGGGGATAAGTGGAAGTGTGAGAAGTCTCTCCTTGCAGAGGATGAGGAATAACCCTCTCCTTATCGACAGGGAAAGGGCAAAGAGCCTCAGGTTTATCTTGCAGCAGGAGAGAGTTTCTCAAACACCTGTTGGTGGGGATGGTTTTCCCTTGGCCCCTGAGCTGGAGGGAGCCGTGTGCCCCAAGCTGCAGCAGAAATCACCACGAGGAAGAGGTGTTGGGACAGCACAACCACCCCGCTATGCTGAGATGGTCTCCAAGGGGCTGGACCAGGCAATGGATCCAGCTGGAAGCTAGCTCAGCCTGGGGAGAAGCAGGATTGCTGGACCAGGGCTGGGCTCAGGACAGAGGTGCTGGCAGTGGGTCCTGGTGAGCAGGTCCCCTCCCTGGCACGGGCTGGGCTCTATCACCAGCTGGGGAAGGCAGAGTTAACCCAGGGCCAGCTGCACAGCCTGAGGGACACAGGACAGAGGCATTCCTGGGTACAGCTGTCCCAAGAGGTCACCTTGTCTGTGTCACCCTGCTGAGGTCACTCACTTTATCTGCAAACAGAGGCTGGAGGCTAGCGACCTGTTTCAGTGGGCTTTAGTTAATGTTTTGCAAACCTCTTGTTTCCAAAGATGTCAGCAGCCAAGGCGTTGCAGTACCCGGCCAGGAACCCATGGGGCAACTACCACAAAACTCCTTGTCCCAGGAGCGAAGCTTTAAATCGCTCTGCTGGGAAATGGAATGCTGTGTGCAGGCCAGTGCTCAGGTTTAGCCCTCGCTAGAGCTGGCTCAGGAAGCTCTGCCCCAGCCCCTGCCAGGACAGTGTCTGCTCCCGTGGAGGAGTTGGAGGCTGCTGAGCACCACAAGGACCTGGGCTGGAGCTTGGACAAGTTCCCTCCTCACAACTCAACAGAACAGGGACAAGTGTTCTCCTTTGGCTGCAATAAGCCAAAGGGCACTGTCTAGGTGACACAAAGGCATCATAGCCATTCATGGCTAAAAATAGGAGCAAATATTCCCATGGTGCTTGGAGGAAAGGGGACAAGGCACCAAGCACCTGGCAGCAGCCTGGGGAAGCTGGAAGCTCTTCCCTGGAGCCAGCACAGTGACGGCCACAGGCTGACGTGATTTACGGCACCGGGACCTCCCCCAGGGCACTGACCCGATTTACAGTCCTGCAAACCATGAACTCTTCCCTGACCCAGCCTTACCAGGAACTTGATCTTTGTTCCTTAAGGAACCACATTCAGCTGAACAGACCCGCCCCAGAAGCAAACACACCGGCCTGGGGCTGGGTTGTTATGACATCCGTGGTGAGCCCCATGCTTCCTCTCCCCATTCTCTGACTATTTCTAGTTCCTCTCCCCTGTCTCCCTTCCTCTTCACGTGTGCAGCCGAGAGGACGGCTCCTGCCTGTGCTGCCCACCAGGATTACCGGTTCCTCCAGCGAGGCAGGACGTGGCTGGTGCTGTGACCGTTACAGGATGCTGTAAAATAGAAGTCTGCATGGAAAAGAGGTGGTGGTTTCTTATTTTCTCTTTTGCATGGTGTCAGTTGACCCTAAGGTGTCTGATCATGATGGAGGCACCTGTGAGAGGCAGATCAGGTGTTGGCAGGGTGGAAAACAAGGTGAAAAGCCCAGAAAAGCAGGCAAACATCATCAGTGATTGGAGGGAGCTGATCATCTCCTCTATAGGCTTCAGCTGGGAAGGAGGAGGTGAGGGCAGTGGTGGGGACCCCGCCTGGCCTCATGTGCTTTGCCAGGACAGTGGCTGGGAGCTGGGGGGGGCTGCACAGAGGGGAGGGGGGATGGTGGTGAGCTGCACCTTCACCAAGAAGAAACACAACTCCTACCCACCGGCTGCTCAGAAAAATCAAACCCTCGAAGGGCTTCCAACGTCTCCGCAGCTCGCAGGGAGTGTGAAGCCGGAGGAGACAACCTCACTAGATGTCAGCAGAGCCACGCTCCCGGTGATCCTGCTCCCAGCCCTTGGCCAATCCCAGTCTTGGCCTGGCTCCCGCTCAGTTGGGATCCCACAGAGCAAAGATCTCTACTTGGGAGCTCTGCAGTGGACGGGCCCTGCTTCCACCCCGCGTTGCAGCAGATGTGACCATCTATGGTAGTGAGCAGAGGGCAGGAAGCAGTGGTAAAGTCAGCCAACCTCGCTGGGTTTTCTCCTCCTTCCCATCCTGTCAATGTGTCCCAGCCCTCGCCGGGACAGATGCTCTGTCTGTTTGTCTGCAGAGACCTCCAGTTCCAAGGGCAGCTTCAACTCCCTTCCCAGGGCTGCTGGGACCCAAAAACACAGAGCAAAGCTCCAGGTCCCTCGCAGGGACAACTGCTGCCCTTTCTCTAACCACAGCAACAAACACCTCCTTAGAGCAAGTCCTGCCCTAATGATAAAAGCAGACAGCAGAGCCTCCGGTGGGAACAATCCTGTGCTGGCTCCAGGACCTCCTCCTGTCTCCGAGTAATTTTCCCCTTGCCTGCACTGCTCTCGGTCTCTTCAGCAACAGAGCTGGGACAACAACAATCTTTAAAAACAATCTTTACCCAACCTCTGCCAAGTGCTTTGAGACCCTCAGATGGAAGAGGGTGTGTGAGCACAAGGCTTCAAAGTGCTTCATACCTGGAAGTGCGGGAGCCTTGTAGGAGTAGTTTGATGCTTGGGATGGGCCAAGCACACACCAAAATTAACACTGTCTTTGCTGCACAGAGCCAGCAAGGACAACCACCCCTGGCACAGCGCACCAGAGGCCCAGAGCCCCCCAGGATTTACCCTGAGCAGAGGCTGTCGCTGCTTCATTGGTTAGTAGGTCCCCGGAAGGACCTTTCTCCCATCCCACACCCACCAGATGTAGCTTGGAGGGGCCCTGACCTCAGCTCCCCCAGACGCCGTTCCTGAAGGACAGGAGGCCCCCATTTCTCCCTTCCACCTCTTCCCAGGCCCCACTCCCAGCCAAGCCCTGTCCCTGCAAGGTGGGGACAATCCTCATCCCATCTAGCCCCACCCTGGGAACCCCAGTCGCAGCCCCCACCACATCTCTAGAGCCCCCAGACCAGCCGAACTCCCCTCTCAGGGGTCTGCGCCCCCTCCCAGCACCCCAAAACCCACCCCTGAGCCCTCTCAGGGGGTCCCAGGCCTCCTGAGGGCTCCAGCAGCCCCTCCCGGGGGGTCTGGTGCCCTCGGGCACCTGGAGCGCTCTGGAGCCGCCCAGCCCCGCCCCGAGGGTCCCGGCTCCGCCCCCGAGCGAGGCCCCGCCCCTTCCAGCCCCT
>VZZY01013607.1:398905-417624 GCA_013400335.1 Eurystomus gularis
CGGGGCAGCTCCGGGCCTCCCCGTGGCTTCCTGCGGGGAGCGGAGGCGCTTCCTGCCGCGGGGGCCCGGCCCGGAGGGGCCTCTACGCCCCAGTTCTGCCCGGAGGCGGTGGAAGGAGCACCGGTTACCGAGGTGTGGGCCGCCCTGGGCCATCCCCGCCGGCGCCGGTGGGCGGGCGGGCTGGGGGCCGGTACCTGCCCCCGCAACCCCAGCGAGAGGCGTTCGATCCCGACTCGTTCTGGCTCCAGACCTTGGAAGGGGGCCGGGGGGTGCTGGCGGGGCGAGAGCCGGCGCTCCCCGGTGATGTGGCGGGCGGGCGGGCTGGAAAGTGACGGGGCTGGTCGGTTACCGGGGCCGGCAGCTCCTGGGTGGCTCCCGCGGGCGGGGAGGGGTGTGTGCCCAGGTGATAGATCCGGTTTCCACGACAGGGCTGGTTTGCCGCAGCCTGGAGCGAGGATATTTCTGTAGTTCGTGTTTCCAGCTACCGGGTCCCCTCTTTGCATCTCACCGGGCTGGAGGTAGGACTTGGCTCCAGCCTGTTGCTGACTTCTCTTCTCCTGCCTTCAGCGGTTCGGTGGTGATTAGGGTGGGATAAATGTGTGAGCGCTTTGGATTATGTTTTAGTAAAATTTAAAAAGAGATACGGATGTTTCCTGCATCAGGTCACAGGGGTTTTGCGCATCAGGTTCCTGGAACTCCCCGAGACTTGGGGATCTAAAGATGCACAGCACTGAAAAACCCAGGAATTTGTGGCATCGAGAAACTGCTGTATTCCCTTTCTCTTCCTCCTGCGATCCTTGTGTCCCCGGAACATTGCTGAGCTTTCTGAAAGCCAAAAATACCCCCTATTATTGATGTACCAGAGTTCAGCCAAGCAGCCTCCGCTTGAGCAGGCACGGCTCAGGAGGGATGCTGACAGGGTTCGATGCTCTGAATTCCTGAGATGGAGCTTGGTGCTGTATCCAATTTAGCTTAGATGTGAGATCCTCAGTTCCTTCCCTGGTGGATTCATCGCCCTGACAGGGAATGGAAATGAGGGGAACATAGCAACGGAGTCTGGCAAGTGCAAATCTCCCATTTCGTGTGATTGTGCTGAAAAAGGAGCCCTTGTGCTCGCTCTAGTGCAGAGCAAAGTGATACTTTAACCCTCTCTTAATGTTTGACTTGAAAATACCAAATAACACCTTTTATGACTTCAGTAGGATTTGTTATCTGGGAGAGCGTAAATAGTGTCCAGATGGATTTGGTTGATTTTTTTTTTTTTTGAAAGCACTTTTAGCTTTCTAAATAAAGTAGATGGGGAATACCAGAAGTAAAACCATTCTGGAGCAGTGTCAACAAGTATTGTTGTGCTATAAACAGCAGAGATCTCTGTCTTGGCAGCTGCTGGGACTGGCAATAGCTGTCTTGTGTTTGTGGCTGGTCCTGACAACTGACTAAATTCAGGCATTTGAGCCCTGCCTTGCTTCAAATAGTTCCTTACTTGATGAGCTGTGCTGTTTAAAAAAAAAAGTTCTTTGGGCTTTTGGAAGATATAAATGTTGGAAATCATCTGGTAGCTGATCCCCTGAGATATTCCAGTGTCAGCTCAGAAATAAACTGTGGTATGTTCTTAATTTAGTTGTCCCATCTTTATTCCTTTTGCCTGTAGAAACAGGAAGTAGCTGATGCAAATTTCATGTTGCTGACAGCGCTTTGTCGGGCTCCGCAGAAGCTGAATCTGAACAGAGGCGTGGGTTTGACTGGCTTTGGCTCTAAAACGAACATTTGTGTCTTCCAGAACATCTAAGGGAGGACCCAGGTTAGTGCGCTACTGTCGCAGGCAGCCAGAAGAATGTCATTTATGCCATTTTTCTGAGAACTTGCTCGCTTCTCTGAGCGCTGGCCTTTGGCTGGGATGTGCCAGCTCCTTGGTGTTCTCCAAACAGGAAACTCCTCTTGCTGTGGTGTTGTGCAGGATTGGTTTGGGATAGCTGCTGTTTTTACAGATAAAATCCCTTCCCTTTATTGCCCTGGTCAGTATGTCAAACCAGTCTCGTTGTGGATGAAAGCCTTTTTGCTGTACGAGGTGTTCGAAACTGTGTTTCCCAGCTTTGATGGGAATAAAAGCTTGTTAATAGAGTAACCAAATGTGCTATGAAAATGAATGGGCTTTCTGGCCCAGGGTGAAATGTTTGCTGCGCGTCTATCGCTTCCGCTCCATTGGTAATCAAAGTTCAATTGAATTTAAACAAGACCTAGATTTAAACCCTGTATTAGAGTCCCAAAAGAGAGAGCTTCATCTCAGCTCCTGCCAGCTGGAGAAGTCCAACCCCGGCTCCACAGCATGGCTTGAAAGACTTTCATGTTCCTCCTGAGCATGGGACGATGCGCTGAACAAAAAAAGACTCTTCAGTGATTTGTGTGTCTCAGCTTCCTCTTTAAAGAAGGCAAAAAAGATCCAATTATCTGTACTGAGATCCAACAAGTCAGTTTGTCTCTTACTGACAGATTATTTTGCATTCGAGTGATCGTTAGACCAAACACTGTTTGGATGTCACCCAAGCAGGTCTACTTGTGATCTTTGGGTTTTTTCCCTTGTTAAATGTCAGTCTCTCCGGACTGAAAACTCTGGCTGTTGATGTTAGTTACAACTAAATCTTTTTCTCTCATTCCAGGTGGGTATGTAGGTAGCAGGAAGAGCTGCATCCACAGGGCAAAGAGCATGGTATGGGCAAGTCCAGATAGCTTAGCGAGGAGTGACCGAGATAGAGCCACCTGCTCTAGGACTTTGTGCTGCCTGCGCTTCGTTCTGATTTTGCTGCCAATTCACCAAGCGACTTACCTTGCAAGTCGCCCTAATGCTGCCCATTAAACAGAAATTAAAATGAGTTCACCATCTGCCAGCTAGAACTGGGTTTACAAAGCTGTGTGGGGTACTGAGTTTGTGGCTTCTGCTGGGGAAACCCTGGAAGGATGTATCAAATGGGAGGGAGACTGAAAGAGCCTGAATCTCAGGGAACGCTCTTAAGGACATAATCCCAACGGCGTATCTGGAACTGATGCGATGCGCTCCTCGCAGCATCAGGTTTTATCACGGGGGTAGGAAGCAGCTTTCCATCTGGACTTTCTGGTTTGTAATCCTGATTTGAAATGCAGTTTGCGACTCGGTAATGGGGCTGATCAGATTAAGAGCCTCGCGTGGAATGTGGTGGGGATCAGTGGTGCAGAACAGCAGCTTTGTCTGCCCCAACGCTCGGTAAACCTGGTGTCCTTCCTGAAACCCTCACGTTGCAGCCTGATCTTGCTGCATTCTCGAAGCATGGGAGAGTTTCTTTAACAGGTGGCTCTTTTAAGGGAAAAAAAACCACCCTTCTTTTAGTGTGCTGAGAGCGGGGGAGGCAGAGCCCTGCTTTTGGCTGTGCTCCCACTTGAAGACGTGAGCCCCATTCTGGATGCGTTGTCCTCGGCTGCAGCAGAGCACTGACGATCCTGTGGTCAGGATTTCTACATTGTCCAGAATTGAAAAAAAAAAATAGAGGTATTCATTACTGTTGATTATATGGGTGACCGCCCACAAGTTTCAGCCTCTCTGAACTTATTTTGTGTTTGGAAACCATCCAGTCACTGCTGTCCGGTTTTACACAGAGTATCTGCTGCGGCTCAGTCTTGCGCAGAGCAGGAAACCACTCTCTTCCTCTTGGAAGGGGGGTGGCCTCTCCCCTGCCCCCCGCATCAGTGCTGCTTCTCCTGATGCAAGCAGGCGAAAGACGGGTGGAAAGTGGCCTTGTTTGTCTTGTGACATCACTGCCGCTCGTGACTAATGCTGGAGCTGCCCCACAGCCTTTGGAAATTGGGTGAAAACGTGCACTTTGGAGCAGGGCTGAGAAGGCTGGTGAGCAAAAGCAAAACTCTAGTAAGAACTTTGGGTTCTGTTTCTGAGAGAGATCTAGTATGAGTTCAACACAGCTGGGTAAACCCTGCCTTCCTTTTTGGAAGGGGGATGTGCTGGGAAGGACCTTCTCCTCCAGGGTTCTGCACTCTCGCAGGCTCTTGCAATAAGAAGGAAGCTGTGTCCAGGCCATAATCGTGATTCATGTTGTAAAACCTTGTGATCAGTGGTGATAAGATAAAAATGCGATTGGTGGCTTGCTGCTCCCTCCCTGCATTCCCTGTGCATTAGTGTGCTTGGAGCGTGACTTGTCTTGCTCCTTGGTGCAGTCTTTGCAAAGGAAAAATTAATGGAAAGTTTATATGACTCTTTAGACTCTTCCAGATGAGATGCTGCAAATGTTTTACGCACTTAAATCACTCTCCGGTGCGGTGTCTGCAGAGGAGGTTCTGCAGTTCAGACACCAAAGCCTGGAGAGGGAGAGGATGAACAGGGGCACATTGTTGTAGAAGCAGCTCTGCCGCCTTAGCTTGTGCAGCTGCTCGTCTTGGCATGTGCTGGGGCGGCTCGTTCCACACGCTGATGCTCTGCGCTGTAGTGATGCTGGAGTTAGAGATGTTCCTTGGAAGAATTCGGGGTTCCAGGAGGTCTCTGTGGATGCATTTGTAGAAACAAACCCACTAGTTCTAACCTGAAGTGTGTGAACTCTGTTTACAACCTAAATTATTTCCAACATGAGCGATCCTATGAACTCCCGGCGAAGCCGCTGTACTGGATTTGCTGTGGTCACAGCTGGGACTTTGGCCAAGAACTGACTGCAGAGAGATTCTGTGCAGACCTCTCTTCTATTGAGTGGTGTTGGTACAAGGCTGGAAGGTGTCAGTTTTGTATCCTTATACGTGTAAGAAGTCCTTAAAATGGCATAAGACTTATGTGGCCATTAAGGAGCAGCTGTGGCAATAGAAAGTGTCTGTGTGCTGGCAGTTGTGTAATCCTAATGTGAGGGCACCCTGCTGTCCATCATCGGGGTGCAGAGCTAGGTAGAAATTATTCTTCTGGAACTGGTAGAGCTTGTACCAGCCAGCTGATAAACCCTTTTCAGCGTTCGGCGTCCTGAGTCTTATACTGTCAGAGGATGCGAATAATTGTCTTCTCTCTGTGCAGGTTGCAGACAGCGGTAGATATGGAGAGACTGGTTGAACGGTTGGAGAAGGCTGTGGAACGCCTGGAGTTGGTGTGCGAAGGGCCTGGAAGGTGTGGAGATGGCTCTTCCAAAGGTAAGGCCCCGCGCTGAAGATCAGACATCGTCAGAAGCTGTGCAGAGCGGGCGCTGCTCGTGCAGGGCACGCAGAGAGCTCTGAGATGCAGAGGGGAAGTGAGTTCCGCAGCAGATGCTGCGCAAACGCAGAGGCGCCTGTGGTTACCGCCGTGCTAAGATAAGGGCTTCCCGCGGCCGCGTTCAGCTGCCAGCTTCGAGCTGAGCCTCCCACATTCAGTCGATGTGACCCAGGGGAGAGGTTGGGCGTGGAGCAGGTGGGAGTTGTGGGACAGGAGCGTGGGTGCTCCCAGCCCAGGAGCACACGCCGTGCCTCTCAGTGAGACCTGTGCTCTGCTTCCTTCTCTGCAGGAGTGGCTCAGTACGTGCAGGCTTTTGATGCTCTTCTGGCTGGCCCAGTAGCTGAATACATCAAGATCAGCAAAGAAGTTGGCGGGGATGTGCAGAAGCATGTAAGGACTCACATTCTTCTCCCTCTGCTCTGAGTAGATGCTGCTGATCCTTCAGGGCCATTAAGGGCCAAGTTTGTTGTCAGCGTTTGCATTCCTTTAGCACTGTATTCTAGGATGTTTATAATCCTCGGGGATCCAAAACATGCAGATGTAGATAACCTCCAGCAGACTGCTACCTGAATGAAACCTCCTTCTTGAGCTCTTTGGTAGTTATGTGCCCAAGCTCTTTGTAGACATTGGTGCGTGCCTTTAGGAGGCCTCTAAACCACCCAGCCCGAGAGCTGCTGTGCTCTTGGGAGCTTTCTCTGGGGAGAAAGTTGTCTGGAAGTTCTCTCTTGGGACTTTTCTTTCCAAGAATATGTGTTTTGAGAGCAGCACAGCTGCTTTCCTTGAGTAGGAACTGTGGGCAGTAAGAGCTTGAATAACAGCGTTACACTGGGTACAAGGGAAGCTCTCTCATTTCTCTCTGTTCTCAGGCTGAGATGGTTCATGTGGGCTTGATGAGTGAGAGGGCTCTTCTGGTGATGGCATCTCAACATCAGCAGCCAGCAGAGGTAAGTCTGGGAATCACTCATCAGAAATGTTGCCTGCCTTTACTCAGAGCTGGGGATGGCTGCAAGTGTAGGGGAATCTGGGCTGTTACAGTTGCTCCAGACAAGGAACTGGAGGAGGACTGGAGACGCATCCATGAGGTGACACCTGCTGACAGCGTGAATCGTTCTGGGTGCTTACCCAAAACCAGGCAGAATTCCAGAGGTTGATTCCCAGAGCTACAGAACTGGCATTTTCCAGTCATTAGAGCAACGAGTTTTCTGTAGCCATCAGAGCAGCTTGTGAGCGTCACCTCGCAGCATCTGTCTCGAGTTCCACCTGGCACCAGCGCCGCACAATCTCTGTTCCCTGAGAAGCAGCCTGCAGACAGGAATGTGTCTGAGACAGGAGCCACAGTGGGGTTTGCGTAGAGCGTGCTTTTCATTAGGAGATGCTTACAGGCTTTCAGGCATCAAACTGCTTCTGAAGTATAACAGACGCTTGTCTCTGCTGAATGGCCTCTGAATAATAGCGAGGCTTTTAGGATTGATTTGTCCTGAGCAAGTAATTTAACACTTTGCCCTGGGCTGCTGCTTCTCAGCAGGATGTGTGGCTGAGAATCCGATCCTGAATGCATTGGCTTTTCCCTGCTGAGAATGGTT
This sequence comes from Eurystomus gularis, assembly GCA_013400335.1. Lineage (NCBI taxonomy): Eukaryota > Metazoa > Chordata > Aves > Coraciiformes > Coraciidae > Eurystomus > Eurystomus gularis. The sequence goes on from VZZY01013607.1 coordinate 405,698, forward strand.
TTTCCTGAGCAACAGGATCCCACCTTGCTTTTCTTTGCAGTTATTATCTGGCTCAGTCACGGCTTCTACTGTTGCGTTGTGGTAACTGGATTTCTCCGCTACTTTCCTATTCACTGCAGAATACATCTGCTTCTTTTTCCCCAAACTCAGCATTGGGGGATTTATCTTTGACCAGACTTGCTGGGACGCTGCTCTGCATAGCCTCTAGTCTGAGAATCTGCTTATAAATTCCACTGGCAGGTTATTTAAATAAAGGATTATGAACAAAGAACAACCTTAATCTAGTGTAGGTCTTTGTGCAGGTTGTCTTGCAGGAGTCGGTTCTGGAGTAGCCAGTTTCAAATGCTGAATGTGTGAACTCTTATTGCTTGTGGCGAAGAATTTCCCCACCCTGTTACTTGACAGTGGTGCTGGGCTGGAGCCTCTGAAAGCGTGGCCTGGCCAGCGGTGCTCAGAACCTCTCTGTTCTCATCTAAACACAGGAAGGGACAGCAAAAGGAGAAACCGAGGCTTTGAAAAGTTTTGCCCCAAATTTGTCCCTCACTGCTGCCACCAGCAGGAGGATTTCTGATCTTAAAGGAAAGAAAAGTTGCCCAAGAGGCATCTCTGGAAACGTGTGATTGGCTGCTCTGACCTCAGAAGACTTCTCGGTACTTTCAGTCACCATTCCAAGTGGACAACACACAGAAACCATTTTTATCATCCAAATAGTAAAGACTTGGATTGACTTGAGAAGTAACTTGAATCCTGAGGTCTAGCTTGGTCCAGGGGGACTTGAGAACTTGCTGAGACTCCGATTGCAACGCAGGCTGTAGATCCCAAACGGCAAAAACTTGGGTAGCACCCCTTTCTGTGAGGGCTGGTAAAGGAGGAGAAAAAATTGACAAACTGTACTGGAACAAAAGAATCCAGGAACAGCAAATGCTATTTCTGTCCTTGTTGCTAACAAGCTTTGTCAGTGTCTCTTGGCTTGAACATGAGTCACAGTTCTTGGCGTGCTCCCATCGCACCAATCCGGTTGGGAGCTATGACTTCAGCCCTGGAGGAGCTGGGCTGTGGGACTGAGCTTGGCTCGTGGGGAAGGCCCAGCCTGGACAGGAGCTGTAGCAGTAACTTTTGCCAGTTGGAATCTTTCTCTAAGTGACTCTAGTCGCTCTCAGTGGAGCCACCCACGAAGATGTGCAGCCATTCCGGAGCAATACTAATTGTGCTTAATTGCTATTGTCCCTCTTGTTCTGCAGAATGCGTTCACATCACTTCTGAAACCAATTTCAGAGCAAATCCAGGTGGTGCAGAATTTCAGGGAGAAGAACCGTGGCAGCAAAATGTTCAATCACTTATCAGCAGTCAGCGAGAGCATCCCAGCCCTGGGCTGGGTGGCCATGGTAAGAACTCCAGAGGGAAGTGGTTTCCTTGGGCTGGCGGGAAGAGCCTGACTTCCCTGGTCAGCTGCTCCATGCCAACGTGTTCGTTCTCCTCTAGGCTCCAAAGCCTGGTCCTTATGTGAAGGAAATGACTGATGCTGCCATGTTTTATACCAATCGGATCCTCAAGGAGTACAAGGATGTGTAAGTCCATCTTGTCTCTTAAAGATGGTGTTGAACACAGCTACAGGGTGTGCAGGGGCTACCCCAGTATCTAACCACCACTGCCTTGGTCTTCAATTCATCTTTTCAAAGGCAGGGTCTTTATAAAGCCTCACTTAGCTGTTCCTTTCTGATCCTGAGGGATAAGATTCCTTGCATTCATGCCACAGCAGGAATCTCTGGTAGCGAGCGTACCGCTGCTCGTCTCTGCATCAGCTGCTGCCTGAACTGTTTCCCAGGGCAGCAAGTTGTGTCTCGGGGATGGGTCTTGTTGGAAGCACCAGACTCCTCAGTTAAAATGGGTTTCCGTGCAGAGCAGGCCTGTGGCCTTCTGCCGGCGGGTGCAAGGTTAATACTGAAGCTCGAACGCAGCACTGGAGGTGTGAAGCTGCTGTGATGGTCCCGCTGCCTCTTGGGGGTGTAAAGAACTGTTTGTAGTCCTTGGGTTTTAATAGCAGATGCCCCTGCTCGCTCCTCATCATATCCTTGTGTCCTCAGAGATAAAAAGCAAGTGGACTGGGTGAAAGCTTATCTGAGTATCTGGACAGAGCTGCAGGCCTACATCAAAGAGTATCACACCACGGGGCTGACTTGGAGCAAGACAGTAAGTGCTGGCTACATCTGCAGCAGCTTCTTAGATGACTATTGCGTGATTATTGCAGCAGATACGGAGCTTGTGCAATTGCCTTTCCTCTTGCCGGTCTCTTCCAGGGTCCTGTAGCAACAGAAGGGGCTAAATCACCATCCGCTGCCCCAGCCGGGGCTGCGCCTCCACCCCCAGGTCCTCCTCCTCCACCAGCTCCTGCCCCCACCAGCTGCAGCACAGATGACTCTGCCTCCCGCTCCGCGCTCTTTGCCCAGATCAACCGGGGAGAAGGCATCACCTCTGGTAGGTGGAAGCAGTGGAGGAAGGGAAGCTGCTGTAGGCAAGAGCACTGTTGTGCTGCAAAGAATCCTTGTTTTGCTGCTGTCCATCAATACACCTGCTTAGAAAGTGCAGTAACAAAAGACCATCTGGTAGAGGATGGGGCTGGAGCCAGGAGCAGCCCTGAGGCAGTTCGCAGGGACAAAGAGAGAGCATCTGAGTGTTCCAGCCTCAGCTGTCAGGTGTAGCCAGAGATGAAGCTGTAGCTGGAACAGAGAGAGGGAGCCCTTTGGTCTCCTGCACGTCTCCAGTACAAAAGGTGCCATTTTGCACCTGTTCATATTTGCACAAAGCGGATCCCTTTTGTGTTACCTGGTTAGCGAGGCAGGACAGGCATGAAACAAGGGTGAGGTGCTTGGCTCGGGGCTCTTTCCAGCTGCAGAGCAGAAGAGCTGGCGCCTTCTGGTTCTACAGCACCTCTTGTGTTCTCGTCAATATTGCATCGGTGTTTCTTGCTCCCTCTTTTGCTGTCACTCACGCTTGGGCTCGAATTGGCCCAGTCTCAATAATTGATTTGCATTTCAAAGAACATTATCTTGTTGTAGTCACTGTTGTCTGGTGTGTGTGAAACTGCGTTCTTGGAGGAGAGCTGCATCTCAGGCTTGACTTCTCTTGCAGGCTTAAGACATGTTTCAGATGACATGAAGACCCACAAGAATCCAGCACTGAAGAACCAAGGGGGTCCTGTGAGAAGCGGACCCAAACCTTTCACTGCTCCCAAACCAGCCTGTAATGCTAATCCCTCCCCACAAACCTCTCCAAAGGCACCTGCGTTGCTAGAATTAGAGGGCAAAAAGTGGAGAGTGGTGAGTGCCTGGTGTCGGCATGAGTGGGTCGCAGGGATGGGAGCGTTGCAGCAGGGGAGGAGGCTTTCAAAGGGGCTGCATGGCCCTCCTGCTCTTCACACGGATTCATTGGTCCCCATTCTGAAAACAAAGTGTTTTCCCTGCCTTTTCAGGAAAACCAGGAGAATGCTCCTAACCTGGTCATCAGCGACACAGAGTTGAAGCAGGTAGCGTATGTTTTCAAGTGCACAAATAGTACACTCCAAATCAAAGGCAAGATCAACTCCATCACCCTTGGTAAGTAGAGAAACCCTGAGGGCTGCTTCTGGTCTTCTTGCAGAAGGCTGAATCTCAAACCTTGCTGTGACCTGCTCTGTCTTTTCTTTGCAGATAACTGTAAGAAGCTAGGTCTGGTGTTCGATGATGTGGTGGGCATCGTAGAGATCATCAACAGCAGGGACGTTAAAGTTCAGGTGAGCCTCTGTGATCTGTTCTCTGCCTGGTGTGTGACTGCTGCTCTGTGCCACGGGGCGTCCGTAGCATCTGTTGCTTGGAGTAGTTGTATCTCCAGAACAGGAATGTGCATCTGTGGAGAACACTCGTGGAACACCATCTGTCCTACTGCTCTGCAGCTCACCCCACCCAGCCCTTAAGAAAAGGCTGAAATTTGCCTCATGGAGCTGCTTTAGGGCTCTGGGTAAAAGATGAGTCTCTGTGAGGAGGGCAGCACGATATGATTGCCAAAGCAGGCGGCCAGCAGTACAAACAACTCTGATTCCAGTTCTGATGTCTGATTTGGGGTGGTCAGCCTGCCCAGCATTCGCTGTAGTTTTGCTCTAAAAAGATCAAAATACGGAATAACTTCAGATTTTTGCCAAAGGTGTGAGCAGCCGAATCCAGCCTGTCTGTGGCAGGGGGGTTGGAGTCAAACCTCTTGTCTTGAAGGCAAGTACAGAAGAAAGATTTTGTGGTGCTCCTCTGACAGCTGCTTTGACTACTCTGCTAGGTAATGGGTAAAGTGCCAACGATTTCCATCAACAAGACAGACGGTTGCCACGTGTATCTGAGCAAGAACTCCCTAGACTGCGAAATCGTCAGTGCCAAGTCATCAGAGATGAACGTCCTTATCCCCACAGAGGGCGGTGACTTTGTAAGTGATGGTGGAGATGTCCTTGGGGCTGGGGTAACGCAGGGCAGGATTTGTGTGTTGAGACCTGCGGGGAATGGTAGTTACAGCGAGGTCTGGAGGGACAATTCTAGACTTTGGGGGTTGTGAATGACGCTCAGGTGTTAAAACCAGCAAATGAAGTTGTCTGTGTGAGGTATTTGCTGTTTTGTGAGAGTGGCTTCTTCCTCGGGATCTCCTGGGGGCAGAACAGGCAGCGGTTGAGGGACAGGAGGGGACACAGCATGTATCAAATAAATGCCTAAAGCAGTGGGAGTAGTTATTGATCTCAGTCACAAACTGGTTTTTGACAAGATTTCTTATTTTTTGCTCTCCAGACTGAATTCCCTGTCCCAGAACAGTTCAAGACAGTGTGGAACGGTCAGAAGTTGGTTACCACTGTGACGGAAATTGCTGGCTAAGCAGAAAACCTCCAAGGCTCAAGCCTTCCCCTGGCCCTGCTGTGGGACAAATCTGCTTTCAGATGATTCTCTTAGATTTCTTGTACCTTTCTGCTCTCAAACTGCTTCTCTTCTACCCGAGAGACACAGCTACGTGCCGTCACTGACATACCTCTGCCTGGGGTTTGCTGTAGGTGGCGGGTCCGTTAATTGTCCACATCTATTAGCAGGAAGGTGTATTTTTTTTCTCTTTTCCCCCTCCCCTTGTCCAATATAACTGCACCAATTGATCAAGTCAGATTTTCAGTGAATTCACAGCCAGTACTGGCAGTTGGCTTTAAGAGTGTTGTTCGGGTTTTTTTTTGTATTGCCTTTAAGCAAACTGTTCATGTGAGAGAGGAATGTTGTCCCCTTTTTACCAAGTCATGGTTTATGTCGGAGTCCAGAGTACCCAGTTGTTATGGCAGAGGTCTCAAGAAGGTCCTGGAAGCTGCCACTCCCAGCTCTGTGTATGAGGTGGTGGCATTACAGGACATGAGAATGGCTTTGTTGGACCAAAGGCTGAGGACCTGGGCGGTAGCATTCCACCCTGATTTCTCTTTCATCATTCCTACTAGCTCAGTGTATTTCTGATTGTGCCATGACAGGAGGCTTTCTACTAACCAGTGCCACAGGAGGGCTGCAGTGGAGTAGCTGTGGTTACACCTCCCCGGCAGTCTGGCTGGTAGCTTGGAGCTGAGCACCTCTTATTCCATGAGCCCTCCATCCTCACAAGGGAATCTTTGCCCCAGGGCTTCCTTCTCCGAGCAGCTGAACTCAGGTTCAGTCTTCCAGGGCAGTTCTTCTGCACCTGTCCCCTTCTGCAGGGGAGGGGTCTCCTCCATTCCAGGGTCAGTCATGCAGTGCTGTAAATACCCGAGTTGGATCCAGTCGGTTCATCACTCTCCTCCTCATCTGCAATCAGTCCCCATCAAGTGAATCCTCTCAGCCTCTCCTTTCCCTGTCGCTTGGCTCTTTACTTTGGTGGAAGCTTGTAGCCTCTGTTCCAGGGCCCTGGAGCAGAGGGATGTATCACACAGTACTGTACTGACCCATAAAGGGAGCTGCACGTGCTTTGACCTTCATTTTTCCAACGCCTCGGGTGGCATAAGCATATCTTAAATGCATTTCCTCTGTAAAGTGTCAATGTTCTTTTTCTCTAGGACAAAACTTACAAAAAAATATGCAATTTTTTTATTTTGAGACTGTCCCGTGACTTGTACTCGTCTTCTCCTGAGGCTTGTGAAAAAAACCTTTCTTATGTACTTAAGATTATACAGAAGATAGAATAAAGTTAATGCCAACTTGCTCATTACAGCGGCTCTGGTCGATTCTCTGGGGGCAGACAGGAGCTTGGGGGGGACAAGCTGCCCCTCCTGCCTGGCCCTGCTTTGAACACCTTCCCTGGGGGGGCGAAGAACAGACTTTCCTCAGCTCCCCCTGAATCGAATTGTTGTCAAATCTCACTTTTTTTTTTTCAGTTGGTTAGATGTAAAGTTCTTTATTGATTTCAGTTGCTGTACAAAAGTGCATAAACCGAGCCATTAGTTGAAGACTGTTCAAGCTGTTAATACCCACGTAATTCAAACCCCTTTTTCCCCAGAAACCCCTGAATTGGGCCCTTTTCCCTCCCGTGAAGGACAGGATGTACTTTCCTCTGCATCCAGCCTTGTAAGCCTACTCCCTGATCCCCTGGAGATGAGGCATTCTTGCACCAGTGATTTTGATTAATACTGTTGTGTCCTGCAAGGAACAGGCGACAGGGAACAACCCTCTCGCCCAGGTGAGCACTTGACCCTCACCCAGCGCTGAGTGCAGCCGCAGCTCTGAGAACTGGAGTAGACTTACTGGGGTTGGTGCAGGATGGAGCGTTTCAGAGTCACTGTGAGGCTTAGTCCACCTGTAGTGGAGTGTAATCGCATCCAGACAAATCCCAGCCTCCCACTGCGGGGTTAGGGGTGCCACCTCCACACGCCGTGGGACTGCTGAGCTAAATAAACCCCCCTCTTCTTCCCCAGATCCCCAGAGGTTTGTTGGCAGAAAGTGCTGTTGCCCAGTATTGCATTAACTACAGTGACAGACCCTCCCCAGCGCTCTCACGGTGCCTCCTCTCAGCTTCACTGGAGGAAGGGGAGGATAGCGGTGTAAAACCACTCTTCTGAGAAGTGCAGGTGATCCCCTTTCACCCCCAGGAACACCAGCTTTCCTGCTTTGTCCATCTCCTGCAGCCCCAGGCGATCCTGCAGAGAGAAGTGTGACCATAGCCTCCTGGGGCCCTGCCGTGGCCAAATGCTGGTGATAGCTGCAGAACCCAGCGTGGAGAGGAGTCTCTGATGGTCAGAGACTGTTTTTGCAGCAGAACTGGCTGCCAGGCTAGAGTGGGTTCCACCTCTGCTGGGACTGGCCTGGCAGGAAACACCTCCCCAGATAGCTACTGGCACGAGGAGGCGATGCCCCAGGAATAGCAGAGAGGGTGAACAGGGTGGAGCTGTGGGGTTTAGAGCTCCTCAAACCCCCAGGGACACTATAGAGTGGAAATAGAGACCCCCTCAGCCCGCAGCAGAACATACCTCTGTGTACAGCGAGGTCTCCTGCAGCGGGATGGTCTCCTTGTCTTGGCCTGGTTTGTAAAACCCAAACCACTGTTGGGATAGAAACAAGGAAGTGGTTGCTGAAGGACTCCCAGGAGATAAGCAGGCCTGCACCAGCTCCCGCTGCAGACAGGGCAGTATCAGGCCTATGTTCGTGCTCGGTTTGCTCCTCGCCAACCTCAAGTTCTACCACCAAGTGACAAGCCAGAAGCAAGCACCAAAACACCACCCAGAAGCAGCGCCCACCCTGCCTCACCTCGGAGATCGGAGGGTCAACCATGGTATCATTGAGAAATTTCACCATCACGAACTTCTTCAGAGCCATCAGGTTTTTCTTGTAGGTCTCATTGATGCCCTGGATGAAAGCAACAGAGAACAGATCCGAGTCACTGGAAAGCCCACAGAGACAGCTCAGGGAAAGCCTGCCCCAACTTGTGCTGAACCCACAAAGGAAATCCTGGACTGCACCAGCCTGGGAGGGAGGAACGTGCATTTCTGTCACCAGCCTCCCTTGGCTGTGCTGGTGGTGTTCAGCCTCCGCTCCAGGCTGTAACGAGGGGACAGGCCTCTCCTGCTCTCCTGGGGAGGGAGGGGATTCGCCCACTGAAAGGTGACGGGTGGTCTGAGCGTGTGGCCTATCTACCCCAGCTGCTCCCAAAGAGTGCAGTGACACAGGAGCTGCTCTGTCACGGACAAGTCTCACTCCTCAATCTACCAGCATAAACACTTGGGATGCAGGGAAAAAAACCACTCCTCTTTGAACTCCAACAGAACAACTGCCAGGGAGAGCCAATGTGAAGGAACTCGCTGCTCAGGCCTTTGATTTCCTGCTGGCGTTTAATCATGAGCCAGCTCCTTACCCTCTCCTGGTTTATATCAGCCAAGAAGATGCTGTTTTTCCGGTAGTCCTCCTCCTTCAGCGGGTCATGCCAATACTCTGCTTGTACCAAGCTGGAGAAGAGAGAAACCAAAGATGAGACTGGAAACCTAGAGCTCCTCACATGGGCTCGGCCACCGTCGTTGCAGCCTCGTGACTATACTCACTGCTCTTGAACAGCTTGCGTGTAGGCGCCCAGATCCAGCGTTTTTCGGATCCAGTCACAGATATGGGAGCTCTCACCAGGACAGCGTGGAAAGCCGTACACGCCTGGGGTATGGAGACATGTAAGAACTCGGTGAGCCAAACTGAAATCCCTTAATCCCTCCAGCTGGTAAAGAACCAGCCTCTTACAAAGCAGTGGCAAGAATTACCCAGGGAATCAGGCAGCCTTTAATCCTGCAATCTCATTAGACAGCCCTCCTGCCCCTGGGCACCATTACACACTAAGATAATGGATGATGTTCTTAAGATGAGGGCGTTGCGCTGGAGAATGGGGGCACACAGGCAAGTGGAGTCCTGCCCAGCTCGCTTCCCAGGAGGTCTCAGGATGGTTCCCTACAAGGCTTCCCACTACACTACAAAGAAAGAGACTCAAGCCATGGAACGACTCAGGGGAGAGTATTTAAGATTCATTGCCAGCCGCTCTTAACTGTACACCTCAGTTCCAGTTCCTACTGCCTCTTTAATCTACTGCAAAAGCACCTCCCTTTCCCTGCAGCTTTAGCCTTCCACATGCCGACTGCACAATACCCTTGTGACCCAGAAGGTTTAGTTTCACAAAGGCTTTGCTCTGTAGTTAGAAAATTCTTCTCCCAAAACAACTAATCCCAAGTACTTCCAACGTATATAAGAATTCAACGCAGGCAATAAGTCATCTACTTTACAAAGGTCCCTTCTGTTAAGCAAGACCAACAAGGAAGATAAAGTAGTGGGTTAACAACTGGGCCAAAGCAGGTCACCAGATTCAGACAGGAAAAAAGGGACAGTTTAATTCACAAGAAAACAGTCAGGTTTTTAGGAAAAGGCAAAAAAAAAAATCATTCCTCCTGCCAACAAGAGCTGCCCCTCACAGTGGGTAGGAGGTGAGGTGAAGAGGACACTACCTTGGTGCTGCCCTCCAATGGAGATCAAATTGAGCATGGGAGGAGAAGGACATCTCTGGGCCACCGCTCGCCTGTGGAGGAAGAGGAAGGAGCTGAGCTGGTGCTCAGCATGCTCAGGCCACCAGTGCTGGTTCACACGCAGCCCTCAGCTTGCCTGTGTGTGAGTAACATTTGCAAAGAGAATGAACCCCTCCTGGCAGGGAAGGGCTGCAAATGGGAGGAGGCATTCTTGCCTCCTTTGGAGAGCTCCTACCTTTATGAAGGTGTTTTGTCAGTTTACATCTGCTTAATACTTCCAAAGAGTTTTAAATCAGAACCTAAAACCCAACAGAAATCACTGGAAATGGACGAGCAGTGTAAACTTACAGGAACTGGCCTCCCTGGGAGAAGCCCATGGCGTTGTAGCCTCCAGTGAGGTGCGGGTCCTTCGCGAGCTGGCTGCACACCTCTCTCACTTGATCGTTCACATTCATAAAGAAGCTGTTCTCCATATCCTAGTGCATTCGCCAGATTAGAACATGTAACTTGTACCTTTACAATGCCTTATATTATTTTAATCTCCACAAATAGCTCACTAACAGTTCTGCTTTTGAAAGAGGACCTTAACTTTCACAACGTGACATTAGTGGCATTCAAGTTTAGGAACTTCCCCTTGTTCCTACTCTGCCTGGCGAAACTGTCTCAAACAGAACAGCAACATTTCCCCAAAGTTCTGGACAATTTGAGTCACTTCAGATTTGTGTTTGTGTGTATATATATAGATATACAAAAATTAAAAATCAGACTTCACCCATTTTCTTCAGATCCCAGAAAATAACATACATTGCACATTATCCTGAGAGACTATTTAAAGAAATTCCATAGGGCTACATAAAACAGTCAAACCCCCCAAGTTTATACCTTTATTACACTGAAGATGTACAGCGAATAAATGGTTGTAAATCAAAAAGGATGGTGAGGAATAGAGCTCTGCTTTAGCACAGTTTCTTTTCACACACCTTTGTATTATGTGGAGTGGTACCGAGTGCTAATCAGTGGATTTGCATATTAATCCAATTTAGACTAGGGATTTGCTTTCCCCCAGCTCTTTTCTGCAGGTATTATCTAGACTTTATTGGTTTCTACCTGTCAAAGCTGTTTACTTCACAAAGAAATTAGCAGGGAAAGCACTACGGCAGTCCTTGCAGAGCCACCTTAATGACAGACTGCAATAACTATTGCATCTCCAGCTCCACACCCAGAATTCGAGTGACAGCAGAGTCAGTTACCTGTATCAGGTTGCTTCCAATCTTCAGAGACAGCACATAAATCCCTGGAATTTTCTTCTCCACTATTTTCTTAATGTAGCCCATGCTTTGTGGATTGCAGCAGCTGTCTCCTGTGAAGGGGAACACCGCCATGCACCGTCACGCCACCACCCAGGCCCTCACCTCGCCTCCACAAGCACACCAGGACCCTGCTGCTGCAGCGGGGCCAGGAGAAGGAGGGCAGGCACCTCCCGGGCTCCGCAGAAACCCGCGGTCTGGAGGACGGGGACACCGGAGCGGGGCCGGGGGCAGCCTCCGAGCTCCCCTCGGGGCCCAGCACGGCCCTGTCCGCAGGCCGGGCCAGCTAAGNCATGACTCGCGCGCGGCACGGGTCAGGCGGGGGGCGTGGCCTGAGGGGAAGGGGCGGGGCCTACCGGGGCGGGGCGGGGCTCCGGGGCTCCCACCGGAGATGAGGGTTCGGGCCCCGGCGCTGCTTCATCTCTCCCGGGTCCCTGAAATCCCAAATCCCGCCCCGGGACATGGAGCCAGGAGACTCACGAGCCCGCTGGTCCACTCTGGGCTGGCGGAGACACCTCTCCCCATACAGGAGCTACGCTGGGGGGATGCAGTGAGGGAGCGGGCTGTGAGTCCTCCCTTGCTCCAGGCTAAGTCAAAACAGTGCAAAACCAGGGTGTGGATCGCAGGCAGAGATCTGAAACTCGCTAATGCCTCCCTGAAAGAGCACAGTGATACTGAAATACGTTCTCTGGCCTGGTTCAAGGAACTCAGGGGTATGGGGGCAGGAGAAGCCTAAGGAGCCCGGCTTGGGTAAGTCACACGTGATGCTACTGGGGATTGGAGAAGCTCCAACACTTTCTGGTGTGGCATCTCCCAGCAAAACCGCTGCGGCTCATCCCTCCTGCCCTCAGCATCAACCCAAGACTCCTGGCAAGACCTCAGCCCCCTCCATCACCATCTACCTCAGCACTCCCTGGAGCAAGCCCCACGGCAGAGGCAGCAGCTCAGGTTGCTGCACAGCGGGCCCTGGTCGCAGCCTGTCTGCGGGGCAGGGGGTGAGGGCGGGCAGGGCCAGCGGGCCCTCCTCAGCCCTGTCCCCATGGGCCTGGGGGACAAAATGGCGGCCGGGGCCCCGCGGTTGCCACGGCAACGGGCCGCGGCGCAGCGCCGCCCCCCAGCAGCCAGGG
>VZZY01013607.1:417629-428884 GCA_013400335.1 Eurystomus gularis
GAGAGCTGCGGGGCTGGTAACGGGCAGGGAGGAGCTGTTGGGCCGCCCGGGGGAAGCGGCTGCCATGACAGGCCGCGGCCTGTCCCTTGGCTGAGCCGCCGCGGCGGTGCTTGAGAGGAGGCCGCGGCGCTGGGGTTCGGCACCGGGGTGGAGCAGGGCTCGGTGTCGGGCTGCGGGAGCGGCCTGGAGGAGAGTTCTCCGGTCGCCGGGGCGAGCGGTGGGTTGTCTCCCGGGCCCTCTCCCGTTAGCCCTTGTATCGTTTCTCCGCAGCAAGACCAGGGTGAGAAGGAGAACCCCATGCGAGAGCTGCGCATCCGCAAGCTCTGCCTCAACATCTGCGTAGGGGAGAGCGGGGACAGGCTCACCCGAGCGGCCAAAGTGCTGGAGCAGCTGACGGGCCAGACCCCCGTCTTCTCCAAAGGTGAGCAGCGGGTTTTCCTGCCGGCTGCCCGGTGGGGCTGGGGGCTGTGCGGGAGGAGTTTGGTTGTCTGGCCTCAGCAGGGGTTGTTTTCCTTCCTCCCCAGAGCATGCAGAGGGTGAAGTGGCAATTAGGTCCTAGGGAAGAGGCTCCTGGGCAGAGCCAGTGTGGGGAGATCTGTTCTGATGGGGGCCTTGTTGAGACATTTGGGGGTGGGTCTTAAATGTTCAGGTTCTGGTGGTGGTTTCCGTCAGGTCAGTTCTACCCCCAGCTTCTGGCTACTGCGCAGCACCGAAGAGGGAACACGAGGCTGCCTTGGTTCTTTTATCTTTGATTTAAAGTAATTTCTTCAGTCGAGCTCTGAATCCCCCCGGTGGGAATTCTTGAAGCGGTCTCTGAGTGGAATTATTGCCGTCCACAGCGCGATACACTGTGAGATCCTTTGGAATCAGGAGAAATGAGAAAATTGCTGTTCATTGCACGGTTCGCGGGGCCAAAGCAGAGGAGATTCTGGAGAAGGGGTTGAAGGTGAGAATTTGGCTGGTCTTGTATTTGTGATTGTGAAAGGATGAACTTAAGCTGTACTAACTGGAAGGGTGTGAGCTTTGAAGTGCTGCACCGCTGTAGTTACGGGTCTGTTGGGGAGCAGCTTCACCTGACACACAGGCTGCTGCGTTTGCACTGCTTCTCTGTCTTGGTGGCTGCTTCATCTGTGTTTAAAAGTTGGGCGCAGTTGCTGCTTTCTCAGGAGATTCTGTGTTTGCTGCCGTGATTTACGAGCAGGTTGTAGGAGTAAAATCTTAGGCCTACAGAGTTAGTACCGCGTAAGTGGGTTGCGGGTCAGGTGGAGGACACAGACATCCTTACTGTGTTTGCGGTCGATAATGAAATAGTGACGGACACCAAATGTTTCAGGTGCGAGAATACGAGTTGAGAAAAAACAACTTCTCGGACACTGGGAACTTTGGCTTTGGAATCCAGGAGCACATCGATCTGGGGATTAAATATGATCCCAGCATTGGCATCTACGGCTTGGACTTTTACGTGGTGCGTATTCCCCACTTCCTTGCAGCTGCTGGGCTTGTCTGAATGCTCTAGAAGGAACCTGGAGCAATAACTGGTTCACAGGAACTTGCTGCCAAGTGCTGGAAGATGGAAACATATCTACAAAATCCAAGTCTAAACTGAGATTCTTGAGGCTGCTGTAAAATCCTCAGTTTATGAAAAATCTTACAAAGCGTCTTCAGAAACAAACACTGTGGCTCTGACCGGTACTTGTGGGATAACCCTGAGACAGTGGTGCAGGGTTTGGGAAGGAAGGAGGAGTGCAGCAGGGGCTTTGGGAATGCAGACTGGAAAATGGGCTGTGTTTCTGGGAGACCCTCCCTGCGTTGAGGGCCAGGCTGGGTCAGGGAACAGCGGTGGTGGCTGGTGTGTGCGAGTGGTTCCGTTCCGCCGTGCCTCACACTCAGCCTCTGAAGCAGAGGGAGGCTGTTCTGTATGTGTTAGCAATGCCGTGTGATGTGTCTTTTCTAGAGAGCTGAGGCCCCTGGGTATGGAATAGCGTGCCTTCCACGCTCACTGGGGTTCCTCCGAGTTGGTGTATGTGCTGAGGTGTCCCTCCTAGGAGCTGGTCCTGTCATTTTAGCTGCTGCTCAGAAGTTACTCAGTTTTCAGTTCATGTTGAGGCTGTAGAAGATCATGCTCTTGGTCTTGAATGTGACTCAAGACAATGAGATGTTACTGAGGTGGAAATTCTAGCTTTCTCTCCTAGAAAACTGTTAAGTTCAAGAAAATAAGTGCCAGAATGAAATCATGCTGTGGGTCTCCCCTCCTGGCAGGTGCTGGGCAGACCTGGTTTCAGCATCGCTGACAAGAAACGCAGGACTGGCAACATTGGAGCCAAGCACAGAATTGGAAAGGAAGAAGCCATGCGCTGGTTTCAGCAAAAGGTAAAGTCCATCTTTATTTCTGTATCCTGGGAGTCTCCTAGCAAGCGTCAGCTTCCCTACAGAAGGGCTGGGATAAGTCATGGGGCAGGAGGAGATCACGGCTTAGATCATTGAGTTTTCTGCTCTGGGGCAGTAGGAGCTGCAGTTGAGTGCTGCTCATGCCCCTGTTTTTGTGCACTGAACTGAAAGAGCAACTCTTGCAGGATAGCTGGAAGCGACAGCTCGTGTGTAAATGTGTGTTGTGCAGTTCTTGGAGGTGTCGTGTGTACGTGGAACACAAGTGATGAGGCAGGGTTAGGATTTGTCTGAGCTCTTGGATGAAGCGGAGATTCTGTAAGCTTGATCGGAAGTGCTCAGAGATGGCTTCTGCTGGTACTTTCTCAGAGGTGGAAAGGCTGGGCAGTCTGTCTGGAGGCTCTTCACCCTGGCTAGACCTATACTGGTCATACCCCACACAGGGTGAGCTCCAGCCTGCTCTTCCTCCAGGGCTTTTTTCCCCCCTGCCTGCCTGATTCTGTTTCCTGTGGCATAGTTCAGAGGTGAAATCCTGGGGCTCTACAAGGGATGAGTGTAGCTCTGGTCAGAGCAGCCTGTGAAGGGTGGGGCTGATTGTTTCCTGGGCTGATGAGTGGAGTTTTAGCTGAACAAAGCCCCCATGGAAGTTAAGAGCACAGCAGCAGAGTAGAAGGGCAGTAGCTGCATGTCATCTCAGTTTTCTGCTCAGCAGTTACTGTACCTTTACCTGATGGTACTTTCTCACTTAGTCTTTTTTTTTTTCCTGTCTCGCAGTATGATGGCATCATCCTTCCTGGTAAATGAACAGTTCCTGTCACCAAAAAAAGCAAATAAAATTTTTCTAACCCCTAACTTCTGTTGTGAATTTTGTGGGGGCTCTTCAGTGGGAAGCACATGCTAACACCAGGGATCGTGCGGTGTTATCTCAAAGATGAGACCACTCTCTCGTCAAGCCCTTGGAGTTGTAAACCAGGGAGGTTGCCAGGGTGGTTCAGGATGGAGCGATAGCTCTGCAGTGCTGTAAGGGGAGGTCTGCAGCCCCTGTGCCTTCCAAAGGAGCAGCTACGGGTCTAATAAAGACTGGTAACTCAGACACAGTGACAGGGAGGGACACCAGACACTGGGCAAGTGCTTGCCCTTGGAGACAGGAGTTTCTTAATACTTCTTGTTTTACAGGTCAGACCCTGTTTTTACAGTAACAGGGAAGCACTGATGGTATTCCAGCTGTCAGCTTGATGGTACAGGCAGCAGGACCTTGTTAGATGTGAAGGGCTGGTTCTGTTCCAGCTGATGGTTATTTTCAGGGCACTATTCACCCCGTATTTCCTGAGGTCTCAGCATCCTCGGCCACTTCCCTGATCCCTTGGCTTGAGCTAGAGTGCAGCACTTGGCAGAGCAGGAGGTCTTGGTGAATTTTGGTAGTTCTCTTCCTTGCTATCAAGGTTCACTTTATTCCTGGTCTGAAGGTCTCTAGCTTCAATGAATCAATATTAAATGTCTTGCACTTGAACAAATGCTGCATGAGCAACGGGGTCAGTTCTAGACCTGTCACTTTCTTGTACCTAATACCAATACTACTGTTGTGAAAGAGTCTTGCAGTGCTGTTCCTGCAGTAGAAATTCCCCTGTGTTACTCTAGTTTGGTGGGTTTTGGTGTTTTGGTTTTTTCCAATCCATGCAGTGCTGCAGGCTGAGGAGAAAAGCTCTTCTGTCCTGTTTGTTTCTGTGTCTGCCCCACTTGATCAAGGATGGAGATGCAGGCAGCTCACAACACGCTTTCCTAGAGCCCAAAACTTGCTGTGATGGAACAAATGTCTGAAACTTTGCAGTGACTCCAAACAACATGCTTCCGTGTCCAGCTACCCCTCAGCTCTGCCTCCTTCCCTAGCTGCTGGCATGAGCCACAGGGCACCCAGGGCTCTCCACACGCTGGTTGCTGCTGAGGCCACAGAGCTGGCCTGGGACCTGGAGCTCAGGGGATGTGGGAGGGTGATGGTGCAGCACGACACCCCCACGGTGGCATCAGGGAGGTCCCCATCCTTGGTCCACTTGTTGAGGTCAGGGTTGTAGCGCTGCACACATCTCTGATACCTCTTCCTGCTCTCGTTCCAGCCGCCGACCAGGCACAGGCGTCCCTCCAGCAGAGCCACCCTGGCTGTGCTGACCCCCATGGGCAGGGGGGCCACGTAACTCCACTGCCCCGTGACTGGGCTGTAGCACTCCACGGGCATCATGTCCACCCGCTCGTCCTGGGGACCCGGCTGGCTCCCCCCCAGCACATAGGCTCGCTCAGCCAGCGTGGCCGCGCAGTGCCAGCCCCCGGGGGTGCTGAGCCATGCCTGCTCCCTCCAGGCGTTGGTGCTGGGCTCGTAGCACCACACGGTGCGGGAATAGGCATGGCTGATGTAGCCGCCGGTGACGGTGGTGGCGTGGCAGCAGCGGGGTGTCTCCAGGCTTGCCTTGCTCTGCCAGCTGTTGGTGGTGGGGACGTAGCACTCGAGGGACGCCAGCGGGCCCTCAGCATTGCGCTCTCCCACAGCGTAGAGCAGCCTGTGGCAGGCACTCCGGCTGAAGTGGGTCCTCCTGTGCTGCATGCTGGCCAAGTGCAGCCACGTGTTGAACCAAGCGTCGTAGCTGGGGGACCAAAGGCAGAGCTGTCTGTCCAGGACTAGTGTTGGAGCTGTGGGGAGAAGTGGGGCCTGACAGACATCTGCCTTTGGAGGAGACAACTTGTGCTCTGAAAGAGCCGCTGTCTTATTTCACCCTGTACTTGGCACTGGGGAGGCCGCACCTTGAATCCTGGGGTCAGGTTTGGGCCCCTCACTCCAAGAGGGACGTTGGGCAGGGCAGTGGTGGAGTCCCCATCCCTGGAGGGGTTTAAAAGCCTTCTGTTGGGTCTTGGCAGGTAGAAGAGGACCTAGGGGCAGGTCTTCCTTGCCCACTCTGTCAGTTCCTTGTGTGCCCACAAGATGGCAGAGAGAACTGGAGCTGCCAGATGCCCAGTCCCCAGAGCGATGCCATGAGCCTAAGGCCAGGCTGGGAAGGTGGAGAAGCTACTGGCCAGAAATAGAAAGACGACCTAGTGGGTTCCTGAAACCCCACTGGGAGCAGGAGAAAGAGCCCAAGGATGGCTTCTCACCAAAGGGTGGTGATCAGAGCTGCAAAGGGCTGGCCTCAAGGCAGTGCTGATGAGCTGTGTGTGGAACCTCAGGTGGCTGAGCTAAGCCCTGGGCAGAGCCACTGGGAAGTTCAGGTTTAGGTTGCAAACAAAATACTGCATGTCAGGTTGCCATGGTTACTCTCCTGTCTCGGAATAGTAATCCCTCTGCGATCCAGTGACAGGTTTATGAGGATTTAGGAAACAAACCTTGTCATTTAAGTGATGAAGAGAGAAATGGAGGCGGAGAGAAGACAGCCTGAAGGGCAACAGACTGTAAATCTACCTTAAAATGAATCCAGGCAAAGCAGAGACCGGGTTGAGGCTGGCACTGGCTGGAGGCACAGACAGCGGGCCAGAAGGGGACCTCCCCGAGTGACAAAATGGGTTACTGCTCAATAACAAGGGCTCCCAATTTTCCATAAGCCTCGAGGCTTTGAAGAGGCCTTGCCTTGCCCTCATCCTGCACCAGTTCTGTGTGCTGCCAGAGGACATGGGCAGCACAGCCCAGGCGCCGAAGTCCGCAGGCCGAGGTCACGCAGACCAAATCCCTGGAGGTGGTTTCCAGGTCTTGTGTCTCTCAGTCCAGCGCCCTGTGCTGGGCCTTGCTGCCCGTGTCCCTCCCTGGCAGTGTCACCCCGACCCGCTCGTCCTTCACCCTGTGGAGGTGCCTGGCACAGACAGGCTCGGCTCTGAACCCCTGCCCAGGCTCTGCGTGGCTGGGTGGAGCCCGTCTTACCTGTTGACGCTGCTGACGGCATGCTTGGCCTGGTTCCTGGCATCATTCTGATCTTCACCACCCGCGATGTAGATGAATCCATCCATCACCACCACGCACTGCTTAAAACTTTTTGCTGGCATCTCCGTCAGCTTGTTCCAGTTTCCCTCTGTGTCCCTGAAGCTGATCTCCCTGCTAAGAGCCTTCTCGGTCAAAGCTGGACGATCCCCAGCTGTGACAAGCACCCTCTGGCCTCCCCTTATCCTGGTTCTCCAAGACTGGAGGCTGGTCTGGTGGGGGAGCAGGTGGTAATTCATAGCATCCACAAGGAGCTTGTGGCACTGCGAGTCTTGCATCATGTGTGGCACAGGTTGCACGTGGTTGACCAAGTCTGGAGCTGAGATTGTGCCTAATCGAATGTTGCTCAGAAGGTCAGCAGCATATCGGACCCGTTTCGGGTCAAACTCCAGCCACTTCAGAGCAATCTGGAAGGCTGCAACCTCACTGGGTATCTGCAGGCCATCATCCATCAGCAGCTCATTGATCTGATCAAAGGGGAGTTTCATGAACTGGTCGGCCTCGGAAAACTCCAGGAAGTTTTCCCGGATGAATTTCCGGGTGGCGTCTTTCACCTGGTTGAGGCCATAGGTGGCCGAGATGTTGGCGATGTACGTGCAGCTCTCCACGGCCATCTCCTGCACGAGGAAGTCACTGCACGTGTTCAGCAGGGCTGGCACCTGCAGCTGGGTGGCCACGGCGATGGTGCTGCCAATGGTGTGCAGCGAGAGGCTCAGCTTCCCCGTGTAACCATAGGTGATGATGGTGCTCAGGCCTAGGGGGGACACGTCGTGGAGCTCCACCCGCTGCAGCTGAGGGTCTCTCTGCAGCAGTCGCTGGAAGTACTCACTACAGGAAGCCAGGACGAGTTTATGCACCTCGAAGGACTTTGTTTTGGTGGCAATGGTGAGATCACAGAGGAACTGCTTCTGGCGCATCTGGTTAATCCTCTCCAGAAGGCTGGTTCCGTGGTCCGGTGCTTCAACCTCCGTGGCCGTGCAGTGGAAACCATTGGAGCCGCTGTCGTACAAACCATTCAAGCTATTGAGGTGTTCAACATCTAACAAAGCATCATCCACCATCACTGGAGGGCTGGAGGCATCCTCTTTATCCACTTTGGGCTTCTTGGGGGTTTTCTTTTTGGGTGCCATCTTGGCAGAACGGGAACAGGACCTGGTGAGAAAGGAGAGGTGAAGAGCTTTGGAGCAGGGGTACAGGTGTCCTTCTGCTCTTTGAGACATTCCAGTAAACAAAGAAAAAGCTCCCGCTGACTCATCTACTCTCTGGGTCAGGCCGAGAGGAGGACGGAAACTGCCCCCCAAGCTCTGTGCCCCCTAAGCAGCCTTGAAGGCATCAAGGGCCATGACTATGAGAGAGGATCCTCAACTCTCAACCAGTACCAGCACCTTTCTGTGTTAAAAAAGGACTTTTGAGTGGTTGTCTTGGGGAAACCGGGAGCTCCTAGGGTGTGGGGCCATGCTTGGCCCTGCTGCCAGCTCTGCTGCCTGCGGTGACACAGACTGCAGGGTGTGTTTGTCTGACTCAAGCACACATCAGATGAGGTGAATCCAGTCCCAGCAGCTCTGACAGAGGCTCCCAAACAGCAGGGAGGTGAGATGAACCCAAGCACTGCAGGATGGTGTGGAAAAGGGCGTTCGTTTGCCCTTGGCACTGCTGGGGAATCCGTGGGGCCAGCAGCCCCTTGGGGTGACCAGTTCAGAGTGCAGCAGAAAGGAGAAGAGAAGGAAAAAAAAGAAAAAATCCAGCTCTTGAATGTTCCCAAATTCCAGTTTGAATCTCAGCAGTGACCTAAGCTCTTCTGAGGGAGCTTGGAGCAGCCGATAACATGAGGGAACAAATCTGCTGGCCAGAAATAGCTGTCACTGCACTGTCTCACATGTCTGGGCACTGCTTATTACGCTTGGCCATAAAGATCAGGTTTCTTGGAACTGAGTAATCAGCTCGTATTTAGCACCAGGTAAAGAAGAAGGGGGGGGCATTATGAGACTTCAGCAAACATTATAAAAAAGAGAAAAGTTTAGTAGAAGTCCCTGCCAGGAGAGGATTCAGGGCTGAGTCCAACGGGGAGAGCAGCGGTGCCGGCCCAGCTGAGCTCAGCTGGTCAATGTGAGCAGGGACCACTCGGAAGCCAAGAGAATTCAGCAGCAAAGTCCCAGGCACTTGAACCGTCCATGGTATTGTGGTGTTCCACGGGGCCACCCCAATTTACACCACCGAGAGCTCATCTATCACAGTGTCACATCCTGGAGTGGGCACCAGTCCAGCTGAAACTGGGATGCAAATGCCGCTCTCTCTGTCTGGATATGAAACAGTTCCTGACACCCAGCTCAGGATTGGGGAAAGGAATTTACCCTTTCAGAGCAACAACACTTTGACGTTTCCAAACACACTTTTTTGTTCAGACTATCCATTCCCCAGGAAAATTTGCAGTTACAGCTTTTCAGCTGGATTTGAAGTGAAAATATGGGTTAGATATTGGAATTTCCCAGAAAATGAAAATGTTTTTCTAGGCCTTCTCTCCAGATCCCTCAGAGATGCATCTCTCTGAGATACGGCACTTGCTGCCGAACAAACCCAAAGAGAAGCGGGACTTGTCCTGGAGGGAGGTGGTCATCCTGCTGCCCCCATGCTGAGATGGGTGCCAGGTCAAGGTCTGGAACCTGCCAGGGCTGGAGGGCTTGGCCTTGTGAAATAGGTGATCTGGGTGTCAGCACCACTGTCCTCCACTGAGGATCTGCTCCTCAGACTGCCTTGATTTTGGCCTTTTTCTACAGAAACAAGCACAGTATCTGCAGCAAGCTACTATTTCTGTCCATAGAACTGCTCACCTCCGTTTCAGGAGCTCCAGATCCCATTTTAGGGAGGCGACACTAGTGCTCAGCAGCTCCTGTGGGCCTGGTGTGGAGCCCAGCATCACAGCTGGGCAAGCTGATCTCCAAAAGCCGCCTTAACTCCTTTTGCAAAGCCCAGCAATGCAGCTGGCTTTCTCCATCCCCTGTCTACCCCACTCAGGATTCAAGGGGGGAAGTTGTTTTGGGATAAAACAGAGATCTTCTAACTGCCTCACACTTCATACAACGGAGCCATTAGAAGTTTTGGCCTGATATTGATCTCTGTGGGATCGTGCCTGTCCCCTCTGGGGACCTTTGACAGACTGTGATTGGAAGCAAGTGTTCATGTTACTGCAGGCTCTGGCTGCAGGAGGGCAGAGCGACCTTTATTACCTGCAGTTAATTTAAAATGGGGCATTGCTGCTGCTTCTGATTGAAATACCACTGTAGTGACTTGAAAGGGATATTTTTTCCTACAGATTAATCCTGGCTGCTGGATTAATCTAGGGAGATGGAATAGTTTGAAGAGATTTCAAAAGGCCGAGACAGAAAAAAGGGAAGACAGGACTTTTTCTAGCTGTTTAAATTTCTCTTAAAAGACAGCAGTTGACTTCACGTCCTTTCAGTGTTAGTCTCAGTCCTGTATCATATTCTTGAGCTAATAGCAGGACCTATGCTGGGGGATACTGTATTTTCCAAAAGTTCTGGCAGGCTTATTTTCTTTACTATCTAACCAACCAGTGTCCTTCTCCTTTCCCTGCCAGTGCTCCCAGCCCTGGGTTCAGGCAAGGTCTGAGCTGGCCTGGAAAACTACCTGGACAATAATTATGGCTGCCAATAATTATTCCAGTCCCATTTTAGAAAACAACAAAGTCTTTCCCCATGGCATTATTTCCATTATTCAGCAATTCCCATGCCCCACGCAAGGTCTCTGCAGATCCTGCTAGGCGAGCCCTGGCTCTCCATGACTCATCTACAGGCTGGGTCTGCTCCTTACCTTGCCGTTAAGACCGGTTAGTCCAAGGGGAAGCTCTGACCAGCACAGGGCTCTGCCAGTTGAGACGGAGACCCTCAGCATTCCCCACACAATGTCCTCCTCTCCCCACCCACCCAGCTGACTGCTCTTATCACTTGTACATTTACAGCAGCCTTTTGGGGTGATGCGAGGACAGCCGCCCTCAGCTGAGTCCCGAGAGACATAGAAAGGGCTGGATTCAGGTAGTGCTGCTCTGGCCGAGGGCATTGTTGCAGCCAGCACCAGGAGAAGGTAGTAAACCAAAGGCCAGGCATGACTGCCCGGCCACTGCCAAGGATGAGGCAGCCAAAGGCCTGGCTCCATTCAAGGGGGGGTTCATTTGGGGATGAGCTGGGGGACATCGCCTTGCCGACACCTTCTCCCCTCTCCTGAGTGAGCCAGGGGGACGGCAGCTCCAAGCCCTCAGCCTGAAGAGCCCCTGGCCTGGACAGCTGCGGCCCAGCTCAATTTACCTTTCGCTGTAAACTAATAAAAAACTTACTTTCCACTCACTCCCAACAGCCATGGTGGAACCGTTGGGCGTCGGGAGGCAGCAGGAATGGGTATAAAGGAACATTTGTCTCAGAAGAGTCTGTGCTGAGCAGGGCGGGGCCGGAGATGTCACCTCTGCCCAGTGAGGGGCGGCCATGGCGGCCGCGCTCCCCTCAGCAGCTCCCTGCCAGCACTCAAGATGGCGCTGCCGCCGCTGCCAGGCCCCAGGATGGCGCCCGCCGAGCTCTGCCCTCACCCGCCATGGCCGCCACCGGCCGGGGCAACAGCTGCGCCGCTTCCGTTTCCTGCCCGCAGCCAAGATGGCGGCGATGGCGAGGAAACGCCGTGTGGCCAGCGGGCGGTGAAGCCGCTTCCGCCGCGGCGGCCTCTCCAGCAGTAAAAATGGCGGAATCGGTGCTGGAAGTTGTGGGCAAGCTGCAGTCGCGGCTGGCGGGCAGCTCGGAGCCCAAGAAGGTGACGGGGGCGGGCGACGCGGACGGGGCTTCCCTCTGCCGGGGCGGCGCGGCGGGGCCGGGGGTCGGGAGGGCCCGGGCTACCCCTCGGAACGCACGGGCAGCGT
>VZZY01013607.1:428980-444145 GCA_013400335.1 Eurystomus gularis
TCCTGGTGTGGGGTTCCCCCGTGGCACGTCGCTGGGGTGCGGTTTGAGGGGCGAGCGGGCAACGGGAGAACTTGCCGGAAGAGTCTTGCCGTGGTGACGTGTTCATGGTGGAAGAGCCGCGGTGCCTGGTGTGAGGTGACAGGAGACACAGCCCTGCCGTGGGACCGAGGGGGACCAGGACCGTGGCAAGGCCACCGCGGTGCCCGGGGAGCTGGTGTCAGGGCAAGAAGCTGCGGAGTGTCAACTCTGCCCCGGCGTGGGGTCCCCCTCGGGCCTTGGGGCTGTTGCTTGATGCCTCTTGTCCATCTCCACGAGGGAACGTATCCGCTGCCAAATTCTGCTGCCCGCAGCAGCTGTCGTGTGTGCGCTGTGCTTGTGCCCGAAGCTGTTTGGTGACATTCGGCGGCGTCTGTTGCTGACAGCAGTTCTCCTGCTGGGCACCGGGGTTCTGAGATGTTTTTTCCAACTGAAATGTGGAGTTAGGCTTGAGCTGAGGTGTGGGCCCAGCGCTTGCTGTTATCCCATTCTCTAGGATGTTGTATTGTAAAGGAGGAGCATCTGTTGTGACTATTTATGGGTGTTTGGTTCATGTTTCACTTAATTCAGGTGAAAGAGGAGGCAGTGGCCCCTCTGTGCTTGGTTAATTTTGTTTAACTGAGGCAAGCGCCTGCAGAACCACTTGCTTTCCAAGACCACCCATGAAGAAGGACAGATACTGAAGTGCTCACCCTTTGACATGGAGGCCCCTGTACCCAGCTCCAGCCTAGCTGGGGATGAAGCAATGGGAGGATCCGGTTCCTTTTCTCACCCTTTCAGTCAAGGCCAGCGCAGGATTTAACCGGTGTGGCCCCAAATGTAGCTCAGGCATCTGTTCCAGGAGGTCCTGGGTTCCGTGGTGCTGAGAGCACGTGCCACGCTTCATATATATTGCCTCAGCACGCTGTGCGCAGAGTTAGTGCTCCTGTTTCCTGACTCTTGTGTCAGCTTGGGGCAAGAACCGCTTGTCTGTGTTCCTTGGGCATCGCTGGTCTTTGGGTGCTATTTGCACAGCGACTCTTTCTCCAGTAATTTTGCGGGGTTAAATTGTTTCTTTCCCTGTTGATTCCCTGCACTTTCGCAGGGACAGGGAGAGGCCGTACCGTTCCCAAGCTGTTGCCAGCACGACAGTGACTTTAAACCTTCTCTCTTCCCCAGCAGAAAGAGCCCGTGGCCTGTACTTTTTATTTCTGATACTGTTTCAATTATATCCTTGGCTGTGTTAGTGCTTATAGGCTTGAATTTAGTTGGGGTTGAATTGTCTGGATAGATTGTATCTTCTGAGCACCTTCCCAGGTCCAAAAATGGTTTTCAGCTCTTCTGTGAGAACTGTTTCCACTACAGTTCTGTAGCAGCTACAGCTTTACCCCGTCAGCCGGACAAACCCGCAGCACCTCTGGGTGCTGCCTGCACATCAACACCGTTCCCAGTCTTTGGTTTTCTTGCTTTGTCCTTCTGAAATATTTTAGCAGTAACGTGAAAGAATAACACTTGCCCAGGATCGCGTACAACTCGGTATTGCCTTGCTGAAAGGCTCTAAGCATTAATATTGGGTTTAATTTAAAATTTGGGCTGCTGGCGCAAAACTAGGAGTGAAACTTTGGATGCTGCTGTGATGGTTTGGAAACATTTATAGGTTTTTGTTGGGTTTTTTTTTTGTTGTTTGATTTTCTTTGTTGGTTGGTTGGTTTTTTTCTAGCAGAGAAGGTACAAGCTCTGCTGCAGAACTGAGGGAAGAAAGTGAGAGAAACATGAATGAGAGAGAGGAAGAGCCAGGCTGTGCTGTAGTAATTTGATATTAATGTGTGTTGTTTGCATTGTAACAGTCTGGGTGACTTCTTTGAGAAAAGGAAACAATCCACCCATGTTAAACATAACTTTACTGGAGCTAGAACTAAGGGAAGCTTTCGTGGTTTGTGTCTTGCGGCTGATTGACTGAAACTCTACCCTGAGCTCTGGTGTTTCAGAAGAGCTTTCTTGTAGGTGTCTCATCTGGTGTCTAGCAAGGTACGAGCCTTGTGTTTTCTGCCTTCTACCTGGCCGACATCCTACAAGTCTTATGAGAAAAAGGTGGTTCTTTCCGCGATGAGCTGCCAGATCTGAGTCTGGTTGGCCAATCTCAGCTGAAGGCGGCGAGGTGACTTCATCAGTTCATTTTCATAGAAATACGGATTTGTACAAGTTGTTAAGCCTCCCTGCATTGGAGCTGTCTCACGGTGCATTTCACGTCCGTGGGACCGTGGTCCGCAGAGATTGCAAGCAAAGCGAGGTTTTGCTGTGCTGTGTGAACACAGCTCGCAGATATTTCCCTCCCTGGTTATCGCCAGGCTGCGGGGCACTTGGGCAGCATCAACACGCGCAGCTTTTGATATCTCAGACTGTCAGATAAGTGCGTTTCTGATGACACAGGTAACAAAAATGCCTCATTTCCTGAAAGTGTCATTTTACAAGTCAGCTGGGAAGTGCTGAACTCAAACTGTGCTAACGCTCCTAATGAACGTACAGGTGTAAAAGCTTAGTAAAGTGATGCTTAGGCAAAGGTACGTGTACGGTGGCCTCTCAGAAAGCCAGCTTTGGGGGAGGTTAAGATGTGTGGAGGTTTCCAACCACTGACTGCAGTGGGTGTGGAATAAGCCAGTTCCCCACGAGATGTGTTCTGGAGCAAATCTGGGGGTCCCCTGGTCTCAAACCACACTAGACAAAATCCAGAGATGAGCTCTGCTGAGAATAGCGCTTTTCTTCTTGGGATTCAGCCCTGAAGGCAGCAAATAAGTCAAGAGGAAAAAGAGCTGTGGAAGATGCTACAGTGGGGTGTAGCTAGAGAATGACTGCGAGGCTTTAAGGACACCATAACGAGCTTTCCCATGACTCTTAAGCTCAGAAACAACCTCTCTAGGAAGGTAATCAGCTTACAGAGATGCTATTTATTTAATATTTTTAGATTTTTATTAATGTTTTACTCTTTTTCTAGTACAAGATCAGTCCTTCTTATCCTCCCCTCCTATCCTCGTCCAAACCCCCGTGTGCATTACTGATGCCAGAAGGATCTTGGCTTTTCTGGAGGGATCCTGGCAGGCCTTGCCATGGCAGTTGGAGGTGGGGCTGTGTCTCTACCTCTGCTGCTTCTGGTTTTGTGGCTTCGGTTGCCAGTGGGCTTGTCAAGCAGCAGCGCTGGCAAAGTAACAGCGATTTGGAAAGACTAAAAGAATGTCTGGATTTTTTAGCTCAGCTGGCTTCTTGCCCCCATCAGTTGAGGTAGGAGCATGTTACCTGCCCCAGATCCCGTGAATCCTGGGGGATACTCCACTCCAAGCCTGGAGCTGCAGGGACAGAGGGCTTGAAGACCCAGTTAGCTGTGGTTACAGCACAGCTAGAACTGTGCATCTCCCTCACCATCCCAGCTCAAGAGTGCTGAAACACGCTGTTACTGTTGGTGTTGGTGTTTCACTCTTCTAAAACGTACAAGAAAACCTAAACCTTTGGTCAAAGCAATGAAGTCCTAAACGTAATGGAGATGGGACAGTGGTTTCTGGTGAACGGAAACTGTCATGTGGTTCTACTCAAGCCTTACCTCTGTGTGGAGGAGTATTTTCTCTCTGAAAGTAACAGCACTCTTCAAATAGGTTAAAAGAACCTGTTTCCTTCAGAAGGAAGGAAACCTCTGAACCTCTCTGATCCTTGCGGGGTGGAAGTGGGGGCGGCTGGAGTAGCTTAGGCCAACACTGCTAATTTGAGCATGAGCCCAGCACTTTAAAGAAGATCTGGCACAGGAACAGCGCTTTGTATGGCATATAGCACAGCAGTGCTGAACAAAGGGTGGGCTATATAGAGGCTATAATAATGGGAACGCTGACGAGGCCGCTCTGTGGCTATAGCTGAGCTGTGGGAAATAATGTGAGGGGCAGCAGTGCTGTCAGATGTGTGCTGCCATGGGCTGGAACTAAAAAGTTGGTCGATATCTCAGTGAAGTGATGTCCCAAACCACCTGGGTGGCAGAGGTCCAAGCACGTCCTCTTAATCTGCAGCCCCTTGCTGGGGTGCAGGTCGGAGAGGGCTCCTCTTCCAGCAGAGCTGCTGTATGCGCTGGCAGGGCCTCGCTTGGCAGTGTGTGTGCGAAGGAAAACAACATTCTTCACTGCTCTTGGGTGGAAGGAAGAGTGGGGCGAGAGGCAGTGGTTGTGGATGGGATCAGTCACCTTTTTAGCACAGGCTATAGCTGGGAGGAGAGAGACAATCAGCAGCCCTGACAGAGCGGAGGGGCTGCGGGTGAGATACGGGTTCCCTCTGAGATCCTTAAGAGCATCTAAAAATCTTACTTCAGTGTCTAGCTTGCAAAACTTCAGAAGGAACTCTAATTCTTTTTCCCCTCCCCTTAAGTGATGTGATTTTCAACACGACCTTCCGAGAGTCACAAGTTTCTGAGTCCTTTCTTCTGCTTGCTGTGCAACAAAGTCGTGTGTGTCTGTTCCTGATGCTTTAAGCTGCAGTCTGGTGTGAAGAAAGCATTAATATTTGAGTGTACTTGAAGGTCCTCAGGTGGGCCCTCATAGGCAGAGAGACAATGTCATTACAGCTGGCCCTCACGTTCAGCTTCTCAGGAGCTTTGGATCCAGTTTGCCTCTTGGATCTCTCTAACAAGCTCTCATGCAGTGCGGAATTCTCTTTCTTTCTGAGTGCAGTGTGTGGTTCAGTACGACAGGCCTGAACACTTTCCTTCTTTTCTCTGCAGCTGCTGAAAAGTCTGAAGAGGCTGTCTGAGTTGCCCATCACAGTTGACACTCTTGTGGTAAGAGCTGTGAAATCTCTCATGCTTTCATCGCGTCTGTCAAGTCACAGGGGAACTGTTTGCCACAGAAATGCTGCTTTCCCTGGAACAGGGTGTGTTGCCTCAGCCACCTGCTACAGCCCAGTGTCCCAGGCAAGGCTGTGATGAGCTTCTAGAGATTCCAGACTCAGGGAAGGAGCGTAACAGAGCAAGTGTGAAGCCAGGGAAGACAGCTTGTCATCCTCAGTTCTTCCAAAAACTTAACTGGGGTACAAGAGTTGGAGTGTTTCCTAGTGATAACCGAGTCAGCACGAAATTAGGAAGTGCTAATCCTTAAAATTATTAGTGACTCCTGTCTTCAAACTTGCCAAAGTAATGGTAAATACTAACTTGGCTTATTAATATAAATAATTAGCATTTGACTAAGGCAGAGCTAAGTTGTCTTTGATTTACAGAACTGTGATACCTCTGCCGTTAGATCGAGGACGTTTATTGCTGCCTAGCAGCCATAGGTAGCGGGTTGACTCGCTACTCGTTTAGCAGAGGTGAGGATGCTGACTGTTCTGCTGAGACGAATTCATGTCTTGGCTCTCTCATGAAGGAGACGGGTGTTGGGAAGACTGTGAACAGTTTACGGAAACATGAGCTGGTAGGAGACTTTGCGAAGAATCTCGTAGCCAGGTGGAAGAAGCTGGTGCCGGTGTCCCAAGAAGCAGACAGGTAAGTGACCCTGTTCAGTTCTCTTGATGGAAGAGCTTTGTTGTGCTTTTGCAGGGGAGGTTCTAAATTTCTCTAACCAAGGGAAGAAAGTGAAGGCTCTGGAAAAACTTGTAACACGTGTTCTAACTCTGCAAGGGGTTTTTGCCTTGTTTTGGCATAAACCTCCTGCCTCCGCTAGCCGCAGAGCATCGAGCTGCTGATGGCTGCAGTTTTGCCTGGAAGTAGGGCCCAATTTTCAAGAACTTGCAGTTTGATGAAGAGATTAACAGTAGATGCCAGAACAGTGCCCTTAATGAAGCAGGAGATACAATCTGCTTGTTTCCCATTTTATGATGCTAAGGAGATGAAGTTCTAGGCCCAAGTGAAGGCAGTGGCTTGCTTTGAAAGAAGGCTTTTATTTGCAAAATTCCTATGGATCAGAAAGCTAATGCCAGCCAGCATGGTGCAGTAATGAAGATGTGTTGAACGCAGCAGTGAGGTCATTTAGATGTGGGTGCTAAAGACCCAGTTATTTGTTATCATTTCAGTGGTATCCCTGCGTGCTTAACTGGTGAACTGGAGGGTGTTTCCCGCAGGCAGCACACAGCCAGGGCGTGTGGGCACAGAGAAGTCTCTGTACGCGTCTGTCTCCTCTTCCCAGTGAACCAGGAAGTCTCGAGTCTTAGTAAAAATGCTTAGTCAATCCCTGCACTAGAAATGCAGTTTTTAAATCCCTGATTATTGCTGGGCCTGAGAGAATTAGTGGTATTCTTGCCACAAAACTACCAAAGCCAGCCTTAGTCATCTGTGGGAGAGGTTGCCGTCCATGGGGAGTGGCTCTTTCATATTGGGAATTTTAAATCTAACTATTTTGTTTTCTTATCCCTTCAGAAATAACCTAGATTCTGAAGACCGTGACTATGAGAGGAGCAGCTCAAGCAAAAGACATCAAGAACCCTCCCTCAGAGAGGATGAGGAACCTGACGAGGAGTACTCGGAACCTTTCCAGCCGTCTTGCAGCCAGTCCTATAGCCCAGACCATAGGGAAAAGAAGTCCAAAAGGTATCCTAGGCCTGAGAGAGCCCATGAGACTTATGGCTATAGCAGCCACGAGGGGAAAGGTTGGGGCAGATCTTCCCCACTGCTCTCTTCAGATCAGGAGTACTCGGACTATGGACAAGCTGTGTCACCTGGGCCAAGTGAGAGCCCTCAGGATATGTACACAGACCCTTATGCCTCCGAGGAGCAGGAAGAACCAACAGTATTTCATCGGAAAGCCAATAAAGGCCACAGCTCTCAGGAGAAGCTGGGAGGAGGCCGGGAGAGGAACTCTGGTGAGTTCTGCGACAAAGGGAATGTGAGTCGCAGCAAAGAGCACAAGTCTTCTCACAAGAAGCAGCGACTTGATGGCAGAGGGGAGGACAGGACCACTGCCTTCAGCCCAGAAAGATTGCACAAGACCTCTTTTAAAGAGCAGCTCCGAGAAGCCCCCGTGGCAGGGGGCAGCAAGGAGAAGCAGAAGGTGTCAGACGGTACCAAGAAGGAGAAGAACCGAGAAAGTGGCACCCCCAAAAAGGAGAAGTTGCACTTGTTGCCACACTTGGAAGAGCCTTTGGACAACCACGTTAAGAAGCAAAAACATCGGGACTCTGAAAAAAGCAAACTGGAAAAGCCCAAGCTGAACGTGGAGACCTCTAACACAGAGCGAGAGAAACGGAAAGCTGAGAGCGACTCACCAAATAGGATCAAAGAAAAGGGGACTTCTGGGAGCTTAAAATCCTCAGAGGGGAAGCGCAAAGTCTCTGACATGGACAAAAAGTCGGTGGGCTTTTCCTCAAATTCTGGGGAGGGGGAAGTGGAGGATGAGTTTGAGCAACCTACAATGTCCTTTGAGTCGTACCTCAGCTACGATCAGCCTCAGAAAAAGAAAAAGAAAGTGGCCAAACCCTCTGCTTCAGCTGGGGAGAAAGACCGAGGGCACAGCAAACAGAACGGATCCAAAGCCAGCACCAACAGCTCCAGCTCGAGTCGGAAAAGTCCAAGCCACAAGCGAACCAGTGAGAAAAAGGCAGAGAAGAAACTACCAGATCCTCCTAAACCAAAGAGGGTAAGGTTTTGAAGGAGCTGAGTGCAAACAAAGAGCTCCTCTCAGTCCTCTGCTGTGTGGGGCTGAGTAGTTTTCTCCTTGGAGGTGCTGAGCTGTGTTCTGCCTCCAGGTGTGCTTGTGGTGTCTTGGTATCTAGGTCTGTGGCTCCTGGTTCCTGCTGGGAGACACCGTGTGTTTCATATGCCCCACGCTGCAGGCACAGCTTTGTGCTGTCAGAGCGGAGCTCTGCTGGAAACAGGGGTGAAGAGGGAGGGGGAGAAAGAAATGCAATAGGCAAAACCTATTTATTTATTCAAAAATGGGGAGAGCAGAGAACACCTTCAGCTAGTGCTCGTATGAAAGCATATTGGACAGGATACACTTGTTGAGCATGATGACTATCTTCAGATGTGAGTCAGCCCAGAACCCGGGCTAATTGCAGTGCATCTCCACCTGCTAGCAAGGCCCTCGTGTCTCTCCTCTCAAGTGTTTCTGCTTCTTTAAAATCGACCTTTTTTCATCTATTTCAGTACTACAGTCTTGTTCACTAAATCTGTCTCCAGAAATGGGGGAGAAATGGGAGAACTGGTGTTACGACGTGACTGATTCTAGAAGACAGATTTTTTTGTGAAAGCTTGAAAAATGAGCAATATTTCTGTACATCCTCATTGCCACAGTGGTGCCAGGTTTTTGTGTATAAACAGGGGGCTCTAATGTGTTAAACTTTTACTGCTTTATCTTTTTACTCAACTTTGAAGCATTTTTCTCTTCAAAAAGTGGTTTTATAACCTTAGCAGCATTTAAAAATCCTGCTTTGCTGTTCATTCTGATAAGTGCCTCATATCAAAGTTTTGGGATTCCCTCCATTTTTGAGGTTTCCACTCCTCCAGGTTTTTTGAGGAGGTGGAGAGGAGGGGAAGAGCCATACGGGTAAATGAGTGTTTGAGGTCAAGGAAGTGCTTCTGCCAGCTTTCTCTTCTGTTTTATTGCTAGTTCTTTCCGTCGTTAATCTGACTTGGGCTCTTGCTAGAGGCTTTCAGCACTGAATCTAGTAGGCTGAAGATATGGATGGCTCTTACTGGAGGGAGCTGAGTGATTTGGGTCCCCAGGTTTGGCTTCTTTGTACTGACAGCCAGAGCAGCAGTAAAGTAGCAGAAGCACAGCCTCCCCCAATGCTATCTCCTGGTACAAGCTGATCAGCCTTGAGTGGCATATTCAAAAAACCAGACAAAAAGCAGTTCAGTATTGTTTGTACACTGGCAGGGCGTGAGGTTCTCCTCTGTTTTTGCTTACTTGCATGTACATCCTCTCCTTGCAGATAATTTTAGACGTGGTACCGACACTACCAGACATCCCACTGCCACCGATGCAGGCCATCTACCGCCCGCTTCCTTCAATCGAGTCCATCACCTGCTCGCAGCCAAAAAGGAAAGGTGTGTTAGCAGGAAAATAGGTCTGAAATGGGCTCCAGCCACTATTTGTGGGAGGGAGTGAATGCTGGCTGGGTTCGAGTCTTTCTCTTGGGGTCTGGTGTCCTGCCTTTGATGCCCAGAGCCTGGGTTTCTGGGGAAAAAAAAGGTGACTGCTTTCCACATGCTCTAGCAGAAATGAGGAAGATCCTTTGCTGACCCATCCTGAGGCCTGGGCTTTGGACTTGCCCATCCTGAACTAGGTCGCAGGTCTCTTAGAGAAGACTTGGCCCTTTAGGTTGCTTCTGGGTGACTCCAGTTTGGGTCTCCTGTGCCATTGATCAAGGCAGGCTCTTCTTTTCTCTGCTACCTTCTCACTCCAAGTCTTTCTCTTTACAGCGGTGTCCTCGCCAGTGGAGGAGAGCGAAGCAGGTTTTACAGGCCGCCGCTTGAATTCCAAGACGCAAGTGTATTCAGGCTCTAAAACTGCCTACCTCCCAAAGATGATGTCTCTGTATCAGCAATGTATCAGAGTCCTCAGTAACAACATTGACTGTAAGTCGGTTCCTTTCCCCTGCCCCTCCTGTTGTGCAGTGTCGCACAGCGCTGCAGTTTCTTTCCCTGCATTTCAAAGTGTTGAGCCCTTTCCTTGGCAAGGAAGGAGCAGGATAAATACCCTGTGCATCTTGCTTCTCTCTAGCAATCCAGGAAGTGGGCGGTGTCCCCTTCTCAGTGCTGGAGCCAGTATTGGAGCGATGCACCCCAGAGCAGCTCTATCGCATTGAGGAATGTAATCATGTGAGTGCTGTGGCCTGGGGAAGGGGTGGTGATGCAGGAGTGACAGTCTGTCCTCATCTGCAATGGCAGAATAGTAAAGAGCAAGGCTCTTGACAATAAGAGGTGTCTTTGGCTAGTCCTGAGTTCCTGGATTTGCCATCTGCCCATCTCTTGCTGCTTGCCCTCTGTGGTGTTCCAGTGCCACTCGCTAGTGCTGAGGGTGAGGGGACCGAAGGGGTCAGGAGGGATCCCAGCCGACGGGTAGGTTTGTTTCAGGTCCTCATTGAGGATACGGATCAACTGTGGCACAACCACTGTCTCCGAGACTTCAAGAATGAGAAGCCAGAAGAGTTTGAGTCCTGGCGGGAGATGTACCTTCGTCTGCACGATGCACGAGAGCAGCGGCTGCTCATGTTAGCACGGAACATTGGCTCAGCTCATGCCAACAAACCCAAAGGTAAAGCAGGGCTGAATGATCCGAGGTGGCTCTGGGAATGCTGCCTGGGGGATATCTATGTGTCAGGAAGGGCTTTTGGAATGACTAGTTTAAATCTAGTCCAATTTAGGAGTTGCTTAGCTCTCTGTTCTTTACATGGCAGCCTTTGCTTCGTGGTTTAGCAGGCTCACAACTTCATCCATAGTGGTGTTGATGCAGACCAGACAGAGCCACATAAACGTGTAGGGCTGCAGAGGCACGTCCTGTTCTAGAGTGGCTTCTCCATGCTGAGGGTGAAGAAAACCAGTGTGGAGAAAAGCATTCATGGTCCTTCAGTGGATGTAATGAGAATAACTGACTTCATCAGTCTGATTTCTCACAGCCCGTTCTTAGGGAGAAGGCTGTCACCAGACCCTGGAGAGAATGGAAGGACTTGGGAGAGGTGGTTAGAACTGGATCTGAGACAAGCACTGAGGAGCCTCCTTTGTAATAAGCTGGATCTAAG
This sequence comes from Eurystomus gularis, assembly GCA_013400335.1. Lineage (NCBI taxonomy): Eukaryota > Metazoa > Chordata > Aves > Coraciiformes > Coraciidae > Eurystomus > Eurystomus gularis. Next base: position 439,694 of record VZZY01013607.1, read on the forward strand.
CAATGTTTCCCTCTGGCCTCCTACAGGTAGAGTGGCCAAAATGGCATTTGTGAACTCTGCAGCAAAGCCCCCTCGGGACGTACGACGGAGACAAGAGAAGTTTGGAACTGGAGGACCTCTTCTGCCGGAGAAGACCAAGTGAGTGTTTCTCAGTCACTTGTTGTTCAGGGCCTCTTTTCCTGTGGGGTCCTGCCAGCTTCCCCCTGAAGCTCTGCATCCTGCCAGGAAAGGACACTGTGCCTGGGAGATCCTTTTGCTGTGAAACTTATGACTGTAGTAACTTCTTTCTTGCTGGGAAGTATGGAGATCCTGGTCACCGCTGGTTCCAGGTGTTATCAGCCATGCTGTCTTTAATAAATGCGGCTTGTGTCTGAAGGATTGCATCAAATCACAACGATTCCTCTACTGAAATGTCTGTCCTGTCTCTCTTTTAGAATAAAACCGGTCCTGTACACATCTAGCAAAAGCCACACTCGTGCAAGTGAGGAGCAGTCCTACGATGGGCCCAGCACCAGCAGTGCCCACTCTGTCCCATCTTCAGGTAGCACCTTCTCTTCCTACGATCCCAGGAAACCACCAGTGAAGAGTAAGTACAACCCACAGAACATCCATATGGTCTCCTAGAGCTCCTCCTTCACAAATGCTTCTGCTGTAGGGGAAATCCAGGCTGTGCAGGAAGGCTGGTGTTGGTGGCCTCTTTCCTCTCACTAGGGACAGGGTGATAAAGTCTGTTCAAACTTCTTGCACAAGAAAAAGCCCAGGCAACCATCCGATTCACCTGCCTGCTCAGTGTTGACCAGCCTGTCCTAACGGTACTCGTGAGGCAAAAGCTTTTTCCCTCCTGCAGTGTCTGTCCACAGTTTGGAGCAGTGAAAGCAAGGAGAATTTAACCAGCAACCTGTGCTCTTGCAGCACAGAAAGCAGAGCAGGCTTTCCTTGGTCTGTGACTTGAGAGTAGAACAGGCCACAATCAGAGAGCACATGCTGATTCCTGCCTTGCATCTGCTCTGCTGGGGCTGCAGCTCTGAATTTCTCTCTGCTCTCCTGGGCTGTGACTGCTGCTTTCAGCCTGGGGGCTTTTCTTTCATTTGGATTTTTTTTTTTTTCTCTGTTGCAGAAATTGCACCCATGATGGCAAAGACTATCAAAGCTTTCAAAAACAGATTCTCTCGGAGATAAGTTTGCAATGCAGATCTGGGACTTTCCCGCTCATGGGAGAGTGGCACTGAAGGGGGAGAAGGTACCCAAACAGCCCTTGTCTTTGAACTCTTCGGAGGCTACAGCTGCTGGGAGAAGCTTCGATCTGCACAAGCCGACAGCACAGTATTTTATCTTTTATTCTGGTCCATTTCTCAGTGTCAAGCCCCTCTCTTTCCCCCCGACCTTTAACATCCTGTTTCTGGCTTCATCATCTGTCAAAAGAAGGGTGTACAGAATCTCCCGACAAGTGAAAATGTGAAGTCTTGGCATCTGCTGAGAGTGGAAGATCCAGAGACTATTTACTATTTAACCTCTTAATAAATTATAAAATGGTTTTAATTAATATTTTGCCCCTCTCTCCCACTGATATTATTTATGCTGCTCCCAGTAATCTCTCCCCCCTCCCAATCCAGTACAAGGGCCAGCCTCTCTGTGACTCGAGCTGGCAGGAATCCATCTGTCGGAGTGGACACTGGATGTCACCAAGTCTTTCCTTGTGATGTGGTACCTGCTGGGCCCAAAGTCCCACCTGGACTCTCTGGGCCAGGTCAGACTGGTGGCCCATCTCTCAATGATCCTTTGGCAAGTGCATCAAGTCCCGAGGCTTTGCTCTCTACTCGTGTATGTCAATAAACTTTTAGCTCTTGACCTTCTCTCTGCTGTTACTGTAGGTCTTGTACAGATGCTTATGTTGTTGTGCAGGGATGCCAAGAGCCATTGAGGACTTTTCTCTGCTGCTGTTGTCTTCTGCTGGCTACTGGGAATAAAGCTGAGGGGTTTGGGGAGAAATTTTACTGTGCACCAAGTCAGATTTTAACTTTTTTTTGAGAGAGAGAGACAGGGGACTTTGCCTCTAGAATTGAAAACTGTTTTTAAGTATCAATGAAGGCATTGGTTTGCCTCTTTTAGTGGAAAGAAGGAATACTTTTATCATGTTTTCTGTGTGGAATTGAAGGATTTATTTCCAGTATGGAAGCTGGTGCTTAAATCCTGTCTCTTCCTTGTATGTTTTGCTCTGCCCCCTCTTTGCAAAAAGCAAGGATTTTAGTCTTTGTACCTGGAACCACTTGGCTGGGGTTAGAGGGAAGTGAATAATGGAATGTGGTTTGTTTTTAACGTGTGCATACTTCATAGCAGGAGTTGAGACAGCTTGGTTGTACTTGGTGGCTGAAGAACTGGAGCTCTGGAAGGAAAAGGTGTGCAATGGTGGTGGAAATGTGCAGAAGTGCCCTGGAACACAGCTCCTCTGGGGAGGTCGGGAGCACGAGTGCTGCAGGAGGTGTGGGGTTGCAAGTGGACTTGCTGAGGCTGCAGCAGAGAGCAGTGAGCTAGACACAGCCGGGCACTCGCTGTTGAGTGAGAAGCCTTAATGTGGTGAATGCCTCTGTTTGGGTTACATCTGCCTTGAAAGTGAGTTTACTCAGAGGTGGTGCAGGCAGGGGATGGAGCTGGTGAGACCCAGGCTGTGTAGTGAGAGAGCTGGCCTCTGTTAGGGCTCAGAGGTCTGACTGGATCGGAAAGAGGAGAGATTCTTCTGTTCCAAGCCATATTTGCTGCCCTAGGACTTGGGTGGAAGAGGTGCTGTTGTTGGTAGCAGCTCTTGAGAGGTTCTGCTGCTGGCTTTCTGTGGCTGCCAAACCCCAACTCAGTGGAGTTGTCTGAGCGCACTGACTGGGGGAAACCTTGCTGTGAAGAGTCCTTCCGCGGGGGCTCTGGAAAAATCCCTGTACGCTTCTGGTTTCTGTTGGTTTCTTTTCTTTTCTTTTTTTTAAATTTCTTTATTTCAATCCATTCTGAACTCTTGTTTCTTGTTTGGCCTGTTCTTTATTTTGAAGGTCTTGGAAAAATGTTCTCAGACTCTCATGTGCTCTAAGTTTGTTACAGTCCCAGATGCTTTAATGTTACTGTGCAGCATTTCAGTGTGTGTTGTGCTGTAAAATAATGGCTCCTTACTCTTGCATTTTTGCTGTATTTAATTTTGCTGTATTTTTAATTAGATAACAATATATTATCTTCTGCTGACTGTTGTGCTACCATTTATTTCTCCTCCGTACTTGGGGTAGGGGCAGAGGGGAGGGAAGGAGAGCCTGGCATTATGTTCAGGCCCCAGTGGAGCCTTGAGCAAAGGATCTGGATGAGGCCTGAGAACAATCTCGGGCACTGCTAAACTGCCACTTAATTAATCCTACAGCTTGAGACTCAGATGTGGGTATTGCCCAAAGCACCACTGTTATGGGGTCAAGTAATTCCCCTCTCAGAGCAGCTTCTTTTCTCTAGGCTTTGCCAACTGTGTCTGTATTTTAGCTTTGTTGTACTGTAGGCAGGGTACAGAAGGGCTCTGATGGGACAGTGTCTGGATTGACTCTGCTCTGGGCAGAGCAGGTCATGCTGGGACTGATGCCAGCCGCTCTCCCTTCCCTCCCCTTCCTTTTGCTTGGACGCTAAACCCGTGCAGATGGAAGAGGAAGGTAGGAGGGTTGCTTCCATGAGACACAAGTTTGCAAAGTCTAGAGTCAAAGGCCTTGCTCCCTTCCCTGTCTCTTACGCTGGTGCAATTTTTCTGTGCTACACTGCGCAGGAAGGAGCTGAGCTGGGTGGAGCTGCCTCTTCCCCCTTCTCTGCCCCGATGGTGGTGGGAAGAGGAACCTGGGCAGGAGGGGGAGTGACTTTGACTCGCATTTGTATTTTGGTCCCCAATTGTGTATATACAATTTTCTATGTTCCTTTTTTTTTTTTTTGTGGTAACTAAGAGGAATATTTTAATTAGATAAGTTATATGAAAAGAGGAAAATCATGTCTCAATAAAAGCCAAACACTGGACCGTGTATGCTTGTTCTTTTCTATCTCTGCGCGACGAATGTTAAACGTGCCCTTAGCAAACCTAGGTCTCTGTGGCCCCTCGGAGGGCTTCTCCTCGGGGATCCTACGGGGGAGCCGTGCTGCTCTCGTTTCCCCCTCCGCGCTGAAGCAAGCCCCCGATTTAACGCCCGGCCAGGATCTCTTCCTGGCGCTGTGGGAAGCCGCTCTCCCTTTTCCCCGAAGGCTGGCGCTTCCCCGGGATCCGCCCGTAGGCCGAGCTCCCGGCCCGGCTCCAGCCTCTTGCTGCCGGCCGGGCTCCCAGGGGCCGAACACGTGCGGCGCACGGCGGTGGGCGTGGCAAACGCAGTGGGCGTGGCTACGCAAGCGTGGCGGGCGTGGTCACGCAAGCGTGGTGGGCGTGGCTACGCAAGCGTGGTGGGCGTGGCTACGGCG
>VZZY01013607.1:447470-461618 GCA_013400335.1 Eurystomus gularis
GTCCCAGGGGGGTGGGGGGAGTCCCGGTGGGTTCCCCGGTGGGTTCCCCGGTGCCGTGCGTGCTCACGCTGGGGGCGGCGGGGAGCACGTTGCCGGTAGCGGGGCCTCCTCACGCAGCGCGGAGCCGCCCTCCCGCCGCAAACCCACCTCCTCCCACGCCCGGGGCCCTCCCGGGGGCCGGTACGATCGCTTCACGCTCCCAGCCTGCAGGAAAAACACCCAAAAAGCCCCATTTCCGCGGAAAACTGGAGTTTCCGTTCCCACCGGGGCAGGCGGGAAGCTCCCGGGGTGCCCCCCGCCTCCCCTCGGCACCCCGCGCCCCCGGTTTTCCCGGTTCCCCCCCGGTCCAGCCACCTCCAGGCGGGATTTCTCCAGCCTCCCGTGGCCTTTCCCCCTGTGCCCGTTCCCCCCTTCTCGGCCGGTTCGGGCCAGCGGGAGCGGGAGAAGCCGCGACACGTTAATTAACGGTGATTAGCGACATGCAGCATCGAGGGGTCACCCCGGGGGTTTCCCGGTGGCGAGGGGTCGGTGTGAGGTGCGGTAGTTCTGGGCCTGCCACTGAAACAGCCCAGATCCCACACAAAAATTCATCTTTTTTTGTGCGTGTGTGGTGATTTTCTGCAGGCACAGACCCCTCGGGGGGAGCTTCGTCCTTCCCTGTGTTCCGTGCTGTCCTCAGGGCTGGCTCAAGCTGCTCTTGACCCTAGATACCCGGGAGAGAGGCAGAAACACCCTGGAGAAATCCCGGGAGCCTCCAAGGGATGGTCTGTGGGATGCTCAGGGCAGCGTGACCCCTAAACCCCTTTTTTTTCCCCCCAAAGACCTTGTGAAAGGAAGTTGTAGTCAGATGGAGGCCGGGCTCCTCTCCCAGGCAACTAGAGACAAGACGAGAGGGCATGGCCTGAAGCTGCGACAAGGGATGTTTAGGTTGGATGTTAGGAAGCAATTCCTCATGGAAAGGGGGATTAGACCCTGGAATGGACTGCCCGTGGAGGTGGTGGAGTCGCCATCCCTGGAGGTGTTTAAGGAAAGATTGGGTGAGGCACTCGGTGACATGGTCTGGCTGATGTCGTGGTGTTGGGTCATAGGCTGAACTTGATGATCGTGGAGGTCTATTCCAGCCTCGGTGATTCTGTGAATAAGGCAAAGCCGTGAGCCCGTGCCCGCTCAGGAAGCGCGTTGCAGCGTCTCCATCTGTCATGGAAAGATGCTTTTATTGATGGCTGCTCTCACCAGGATTTTTGGCAGGTGCTGTTTTTCCTCGCTGGTTGCTTTGACCCGGGAGTACACACGAGCACGTGGGCTGCGTGCCTGCCGGGTTCGCCAGACCCGAGGAGCTTGTTGTTCCCGGTTGTTTTTATTTGAGTCGGGGAAACAGCTGACGAACAGTTGGGGAAACGAGTCGGGCAGGTCTCGGCGCAGGCTGGCAGAGGAGGCGGCTGTTTCGGTAGGGTAAGGCTGCCTGCCGGGGTACCGGGAGTTTTGGGGGGAATTGGTTGGTCTTGTGTGGTCCCAAACCCCCTGGGGATGGTGCTCGTGGTGGGATGGGAAGACTCAAGCAGCCTGTGGTGGCTGAGCTTGCTCCTGGGAGATGATGGCAGCGCTGTAAATGGGCTCTGATCTAATTAGTCCTGGGCGGTAAGCGGGGGTTAGGGCCTGGCACGTGAGGTGCGGTGGTTGTAGCAATTTGCGCGGACTGGGAACAAACAGCGTTGACTGTCGTGTCTGAAGGTGATGTCGTGGGGGCTGGAGCTCTGCTGGAGCCACCAGCCCCACCAGTGACCGCGATCTGGGAGGGGACAGTCAGCCCTTTGTGTTGGCAGGAGCTCGTTGTGGTGGGGATGGTGGTGGTGGGCCTGGCTGGCTGACCGGTGGGGTTGGGGGGACAGGGATGCCATCGCTGGGGGGATGTGCAGGCTCTGGGACGCAGTGCGGGGCTGGGTCTCAGGTTTATCTCAGGAACGCTTCGGTATATCCCTAAACAGCTTCATAAAAGAGGGCTGGACCTTTTATTAGTGCTGTAGAGCCTGTGCTGCTGCGTGCTGAGGGCTGGCGTTTCCTGCCTCCCCGCTGGAGCAGATGTGGGTCAGGCTCCTCCTCGGCTCCGCCGGCAGCCGGGAAGGGATGCTGAGGCTGCGCGTTGCCCGGCCGCCCTCTGCCCACGTTGCTACAGTCACAGAAATAACTTTGGCTTTGAGGTGTGACAGAAAGAGCTAATTTTAACACTTCCAGCGCCCAACGTGCGCATCCCTGCTCGTGCGCATCTGGTGCTGCAACGTGAGAAGCATTTGTCCTTCCTGCAGCATCCAGCATTGCCCGGCCAGGGATGGAGTGGGGCTGTCCCAGGGGCTTAAACATCAAAGCCTTCGTGGACTCTTTAATTTTCCCCTAACTAGCTGGTCCCTCTGGGGCAAATAGTTGCCAAGGGGGAAGAGGGGGTTCTTTTCCTGCCTTACCTTTGTCCCTCTGTCCCGCAGGTGCCAGTGTCTGAGTCCCTCTCGGTGTATGTGTGGTAACAACATGTCTGTCCCCCTCCTCGCTGACGCAGTGACTGTCTCAGGGGCAGAGCGGGAGACTGCCGCGGTAAGGGCTGGACCTCTCCTGCCTCACCTGCTGCTTCTCTTAGTCTTAGTCTTGAAGATATGGAGCTGCTTCTGTGAGGTTCAGAGGGGCCATGAGCTGAGCCCCTGATCCCTCAGCTCTTCGGATGCACATCTTGGTGCATTAAAGGCGATGCAGGACCTTGCTGGGAAAAAGCAGCTGTCCTTCGGGCTGGGCTGTTTGTTCCTGGTGCTTGGTCCAGCACGGAAGCACGTGTGCAGCCTTGCAGCTGGGCTTGACCTCCAGAGAAGTCAGTGGGAGTTGGATCTGATTTGGGTATTTAAGCTTTTAAAAGCAAATCCCCCCAAGAAAATCCTCTGTCCTTCCCTGGGGCCTGGCAGGCCGCCTTCCCTCTGCTCCCTGGTGCCTCGGGGCTGCTGGAGCTGCTTGTAGGGACGGGTTTTGTGAGTCCTTGGCAAGCTCAGGCTCTGCTCGGTGCGGTGCCGTGCAGCCTGGCAGGACGAGCCACTGCTCCCTGGCCCTCTGCTACGCTGGGCAGCCGAGGGGCCAACAACGCCCACAGACCTGGCCATGACAGCCAGCTCCGTGCTGTGCTGACGATGACGTGTCCGTCCCACCCATCCGTCATGCTCAGAGCTGCAGAGACGCGTCATTAGCATCGGCTAATTTCTGCCTGTTTGAGTCTCTCCTAGTTAGTGACTAAGTGGCCTTTAGCCGCGTCCCCGCGAGCCCGGCCCTGCCTCCCTCCCAGGGCACCGGCTGTCGCACCAACTAATTCTTTTGTTTTTCTGCTTAATTTAACAGGTCATTTTTTTACATGGCCTTGGAGACACGGGGTGAGTATTCCTGGAGCTGGCTGTGACACGTGGTTTGCTGAACACGGGCCGGAGCCTGGCCATTTGCTGTGAGCACCGGTGCCGCTTTCCGAGATTTGTCTGGGGCTTTGAGCTCACTCCAGAGCTGTGCCTGCACCACCCTCACCGGGAATCGCCGGCCAGCAGCTGTCTGCACTTGAATATTTATGATCCCGGCAGCCCCCCGCCTCCTGCGGGTTTGATTTTCTGCTTTCTTTAAGGGAAGCAGATAAGCACTGCGGTTTTTGCACTCCTCGGGAGTCGGGTTGTGTCTGCGTGAGTGCATCTCTCTAACGTGCAAGGCCACCTTAGATGACAGCGTGAGATACAGCAGCAACAAAAGGCTTCTCCCCGCTCCCTTGGCAATAACAGCTCCGGCTGCGGGGCTTTGTGTGCCGCAGGGATCTCTGCTGGGGATTCATGGTGGGATTCAGGCTGCCGGGGTGGGCAGGACCTGGAAAATAACATCAAGGCAGGGGGACAGCAGCCTTGGGGAAAACCTGTCCTTGGGGGAAATCCCTCACCTCTGCCAGCATCCTCCAAAACGCCAAGGCAAGCCCTGAGCTCCCTCCTCTCCTCTCCTCTCTCCCCAGGCACAGCTGGGCTGACGCTCTCTCCTCCATCCGTCTCCCTTACGTGAAATACATTTGCCCTCACGCGTAAGTGCCGTCCTTGCTTCGGGAAGGGGCCTTGGGGAGCCTGGGTGGGCTGAGACGCTGGTGCCCGCTGCCAGGACTGTTTGGGGAGGCAGATGGTGGCCTGTGCCCTGACCTACCCGTGGGGCTGTGTGGTGAGACTCGCTCTCCTGCTGAGGCCGGTTTGTGCAGGGCCCCAGCCCTGACATTTTCTACCCGCAGGCAGAGCGGCTCCCCACAGAGCCCGTCAGCGCAGGAGCTGCTGCTCTGAGTGTTTTCTCCCTGCTCCTGTCCCCTGCCTTTCCCCGGTGGCTGCTGTGAAAGCCAAAAGCACCGGAGCTCCTTCCCCGTTCCCCTGGGTCAGGCAGGAGGGGGCTCAGCAGGAAGGAAACGCTTCCCAACGTGTCCCGGTGTTGACAGCAGCCCGTGCAGGGGGGCACTCACCGGGCTGGGAGAGCTCCGCCGCAGCGGCGTCCCCGGCAGCAGGGACTCGCCATCCTGGTGTCCCATCTTGGTGGCCGCTCTGTCAGCATCTCCTGGCTCCGTCAGCATCTCCTGGCTCTCTCGGCAGCAGCAAACAGGAGAGGGCCACCGGTGCTCTCCTCCCCAGGCGGGCTGCTTGGCAACGCCCTGGAGCTGCCAGCTCAGCCGGGACCTGCTCGTGAATGATCCCTGGGGTCCCATCGCAGCCCCCAGGCTGGGTCTGGTGGCACATCCCGCTGTGGTCCCTTGGGAGCCTGGTCCCTTGGGAGCCTCGTCCTGCAGCTGCAGGCAGGAGGGATGGCTGCCCTGCTCCCCTCAGCTCAGCCTCACTTCTCTTGACTTGAACTAAGACACCCAAACTGTTTTCTCTGCAGGCCCCGTATCCCGGTGACCCTCAACATGAAGATGGTTATGCCCTCCTGGTCAGTGCTTTGGGTGGGACCCTTTTGGGGGTGTTCTTGGGGGAGTGAGAGGGGTGGGGGGACTGAAGAGCAAAAATCCACTGCCCTGCAGGAGTCAGGGGAAGGGCAGAGCACACCCAGCTCCTGCCTCCCCACACCCTAGGTGCTGGGAGAGGTTTGGGACTGACCCTGCTTCTCCTCCCAGGTTTGACCTGATGGGCTTGACTCCGGATGCACCTGAGGATGAAGCTGGAATCAAGAAAGCTGCAGAAAACAGTAAGAGGCTTTGGGGAGGGGGAAGTGCTGAGCTCCTGGTGCCTCTTCATCACTGGGACACAAGCGGGTGTCTTCCTTCCACCTCTTCTTCCTCTCTGCTCTCCTGTGATCCCAGCCCACCACCTCCTCCTTGGCTGAAGCCAAGTGTGTTCATTCCATGGGACCTCTGGCACCTGCCTGTCCCTGATTTGCTGAGGGTCCTGTGCCCACCCCCAGGCCTCGGGTGCTGCTCTTCAGCCCCCTCCACCTTCTTCTGACCCATTTCTCTGCCTTCTTCCAGTTAAAGCGATTATCGAGCATGAGATGAAGAATGGAATCCCACCCAACCGCATCATCCTGGGGGGCTTCTCACAGGTGAGCTGGGCTGCGGCGGGCTGAGGTGGAGCAGGCTGAGGGTTGGGTCCCCTCTTCCTGGGTGGTCACTGGGGCTGGTGGGTGCCCTGGGGCTGTGGTTTCCCCCGTGGCACTAACGGACCTTCCCCTCTGCTGCAGGGCGGTGCCTTGTCGCTCTACACGGCTCTCACCTGCCAGCACCAGCTGGCCGGCATCGTGGCGCTCAGCTGCTGGCTCCCTCTGCACAAGGCCTTCCCGCAGGTACCCCGCGCTGCTGCCGCCCCGCGTGTCCGCAGGGAGGGTCGGTGCAGGGAGGATTTTCCCATTTGGAGTTCGCTGCGGTGAGCCTGGGGCTGCTGGAGGCAAGAGGTGCCGGTGACGGGGGCTTAATCCCACCTCTGCTCAGCAGAGAGGGCACAGCAGAGATCAAGGCTCTGCCACCCATCTGGTGTGGGGCCGATCTGCTGCCCAGGCCTCCTCACACCCGCAGGCAGCAGCTTGGTCATGGTGGCAGCGTGAGGAGAGCGTTTGGCGGCAGGGCAGCAGGCGCTGTGTGAGCAGCTCTGCCGGGTCCCTCTGGAATGGATGCAGATGAGGCACCTGCCCCGTTCACGCTGGGGATCCCCTCTTCTGGGCGCCCCTGAGCGTTCCCTTCCTCGCTGCAGGCGGCAAATAACGGTGTGAACAAGGACATCGCCATCCTGCAGTGCCACGGGGAGATGGACCCCATGATCCCTGTCCGCTTCGGGGCCCTCACTGCTGAGAAGCTGAAATCTGTCGTCACCCCCACCAAGGTCCAGTTCAAAACCTACCCCGGCGTGATGCACAGTTCCTGTCCTCAGGTTAGTGCCTTGGGGTGGAGAGAGGGGATCATAGAATTGTTTTGGTTGGAAGAGACCTTTAAGACCATCAAGTCCAACTGTTCCCCAGCACTGCCAGGTCACCACTAACCCATGGCCCTCAGCACCACATCTCCACGGCTTGGAAACCCCTCCAGGGATGGGGACTCCACCACTGCCCTGCCCAGCCTGGCACAGCCCTTCACAGCCCTTCTGGGGAAGAAATTGTTCCTCATGTCCAACCTCAACCTCCCCTGGTGCAACTTGAGGCTGTTTCCTCCTGTCCTGTCGCTTGTTCCTTGGGAGAAGAGCCCGACACCCACCTGGCTCCAACCTCCTTTCAGGGAGTTGTTGAGAGCCAGAAGGTCTCCCCTGAGCCTCCTTTTCTCCAGGCTGGACCCCCCCCAGGTCCCTCAGCTGCTCCTTACCAGATTTGTGCTCTAGACCCTTTCTCCAGCTTTGTTGCCCTTCTCTGGACATGCTCCAGCCCCTCAATGTCCTTCTGGATGGGCTTTCAGGGGCTGGTTTCACCTTTGGGTCTGACCCTGGCACGGCAGGTCAGGCAGGGCAGGGACATTGCTGTTCCAGGACACATGGGACGTGTTTGTTCCCCGATTCACCCCGGGGAGGCTGCACAGCCCTTGTGCCCCCACGCCTGGGGCAAAGCGCGGCCCCTGGGGAGCCCCGGAGTGATGGTCTCTGTGCTCTCTGCAGGAGATGATGGCGGTGAAGGAGTTCATCGAGAAGCTGCTGCCCCGGATCTAAGCGGAGCCAATCGAGACTGTCGCAGGGAAGGACGCCGAGGTCGCAGCTGCCGATCTTTCTCCTGTGACCCGTCCGCTGCAAACGGAAGCCATGGCACCCCACTGCACCTCCTGCCGCACCCCTGGCCCCTGCCTCTCCCCCGTCTCCTCGCACCGTGTCCTCTCCGGCTGGAGGTGCCCCGTCTGTCCCTGCTGCTCTCGGAGCTGAGATCGGAGCTGTCAAAGGCGAGTCTTCGAGTGGCCTTTTCTCTCCTCCTCTTGCTCTGAGCGGTTCCTGTGGGCATCACCATCCCCTCGACTCCCCGTTCAGGCGCCGCAGTCTGTGGGTCTGGCACGGCGTGGCCGAGGGTTTGGGGATTTTTTTTATAACAGTATTAGGGGTGGGATGTGCCCCTGTGCAGCGGGAGGAGCGGCAGGGCAGGGCTGGGGCACCCTCCGGAGCCCTCCGTGGCCCCTTCTCCTCCTCTGCCCTCGGCCTGTCCTCTCTGCAGCTGCTCTCGGCCTCCGCTCAGGCGACTCACGGGTTTTCCACGGGAGCTCAGGAACCCGGGACTCTCCTGCGAACGCCTCAAGGCCCAGGGGAGAGGCTCTGCTCTGGGCTGGCACCACCAAAGGCTGCCCCATCACCCGGGGCTGGCAGAAAGGCGTCCACGCAGCTCCTGCACCTCCTCGCTCGGGGCCCCGGCCCCTGCCCTGTCGCACACGCACACTCCCCGTCGGGCTCGCCCCGCGCTCCCGCAGCCTCGGCCATCGGCTGGTGGCAGCTCAGCCCTCCTCCAGATAATCGCCTCCTTCTCCTCCTCCTCTTGTTGCTTTTACAATCTCCTCCTCAGCCCGGCGAGGGGTCGCAGGGGCGTCTCTCCCTCCCTTGGCCCAGCTCTGCGCCCTCAGAGCCCCAAAGCGCTGCCGTTTACAGCCGGCGTCCGAGCAGCTTTGCCATGGAGCCTGCCCGGCGCTGGCCTGGTCCTTAATGTCCTCTTGCTGCTACTTCTCCTTCCCTTTGGACTCGGCTTGGCTCGGGGAGGGAGGGGAGAGGTGAGGAGAGGCCCCCAGAGCCCAGGGATGGCTCCTGGCACAGCTGGAGGAAGCAGGTTTGCTCTCAGCCATCATCTCACCAGCATCTAACGCCTGGGTGCGGCTGTGCCCCGTCCTGTGGGGCAGCGCCGGGGGGTTCTCATGCCCCCCGTGGCCAGGGCTGGGGGCTCTCTTGGCCTTTCCACGTACAATCACAGGTATCCCTTTGGAGGCTGCGCTCCAAGGCTTGTCCTCTCTGGAGCGGTGGCCGTGGCTGGCTGGGATGCAGGGCCAGGCTCATCCTCACAAGCAGGGCAGGGGCACAGGGCCCCGAATGTCCCCTCCACGGGTGGGCTTCTGGCCGCCCCCTCCCCTCCTGCCAGGCCGAGGGCACTCGCTGTTGAGCAGCGCTGCCCTTCTCCTCGCCTCTCCTCCATGGGCTGAGCCCACAGCACTGTCGGGCCCTTCGGGGCTGGAGCTGTACATGTCTTTTAAAAAAAATACACCGCAAAACCCACCTAAGCCGAAGGGCCGTCGCTCCCTCCCTCCTTCCCGCGTGCTGCGGCCCCTCGCCCCGCTCTGCTCGGTGCCCGTGGCCGGGCTCACGGGGCCGGGGCCAGCACCGGCACCTCCCCGAGGGCTGCTCCGGGGGCAGGCGGGGGCTCCAGCCGTGCCCTCCCTGCCCGGGATGCGTAAAGCAATAACCCGCTCTCCGGAGAGTCGGATCTGTCAGACCCATCCTTGGTTGGTTTCTTGGGTTGGGCTTTAGGGTTGGGTTGTTCGGTTTTGTTGTTTTGGTTTTTTTTTTCCCCCTCCTTTAGGAAGTCTTAAACCAGCAAAGCTGCTGCTGGTGCTGGGGGGGAGCCCGGCTCTTCCCCTCGCTTGGGGTTCAGTCCTGCTGTTTCTTCTACTTTGTCTGTTTTGTCGCTGCTGTGTCCTCCCCTCCCCGCGCTCGGGAGGCGAGAGGAGCTGGCTGGGACGGGAACGCAGCTCCCTGCAGGTTACCCGAGGGCTGGCGGACGGACAGACCGACCTATGTGACTGTGAACTGGAACCGTGGGCCCAGGACTCGCGGCCATCCTTGGGCACGGCGCGGGTGGCCCCTCTGCAGAGCATTCCTGCTCGCTCCCCCCGAGCAGCACCGCGCTGAGGACCCGGGAGGGAGAACGGCTTCTCGCCATTCCTCAATACAGATTTTTTTTCTTTCTTTCTTTCTTCTCTCTCTCGTCTTCCTTGTAAATGTTTGGGGTTTTTTTGTGTGTGTGTTCCACAGAGTCAGATACAAAGGTTAAATAAATCGTAAACCTCTCCTGGAGCTGAGCTGGCGTCATTCGTGGCTGGGCAGGAAGCACCGTCAGCATCTCTGGGACGGAGGTTTCGAGGGGAGCGGGTCAGTGCGAAGCCCCCCCTGGGGCAGCAGCAGCTCCGGCTGAGCGGAGGCAGAACAGAGCTGCCACTTAGAAAGTAAGAAAGTTTATTTTAAAACAAGTCAAAAGCTCAATTCATAATTTAGTAGCATAAGTTATTAATCTGACTGACAGCAACCCAGGCTGACTGCGTCACCGCTGCCTAACGAAGCCGTTAGAGCTGCCAGTAATAAATAGGACCAGTGTTCGGCAGCTGAGCAGAGCCTTCTCCTGGGAAGCCTTTGGCAACATGACTGCGGAAGCGGCTGCCACAGGCAACGTGGAAGCAAAACCAGGCACCAGCCCCATGTCCCAGCAGCAGGGGGGCTGCCAGGCGAGCCCCAACCTGCCCAGGGCTGGCACAGCTGGGCCACAGGCTCCTCCAGCTTCGCAGGAGCATATGGGAGCTGAGGTTTGGTCCCCAAACTCACCCTGGGTGGGAAGCTCTCGGCAGCCACGGGGCCTTCAGGGTGTGAGCGGGGCTGGGGCAATGAGCTGTGGTGGCCTCAGGTGTGACTGGTCCCTGTGGGAGTGGGGGAATGGGGGAGTTCCTGCAGCGTGAGGCCATGAGGTAGGTGCTCAGCAGCTCTCTCCATGCCCGGGGCAGGGGGTGCCCAAGGAAGCCCCCATGAGACTGGGAACCTCCCCTGCTCCCTGGAGGAGCAGCAGCGAAGTGGGGGGGTTCCGCTGCACTTTGGGCTCAACAGGACTTGTGGCCGCGTGCTGCATGGAGCCACTTGCCAGGGCACAGAGAGCTCAGGAGCAGCTGCAGGGCCCAGCCAAGCACCTTCTCTTTCCTGGGGCTGGCGCCCACAAGGGGGTTTCGTGCCCTGGGTGTCAAAGCCGGGTCCCAGCTCTGTGCTTCATGGTTCTGCTCTGTGAGATGCAAAGGACCTGAGGGGATGGGGAGTGGAGAGGCTGGGGATGCTCCTGCCTTCCTGCCCTGTGCAAGCAGCAGGAGGGGAAGCTGGAACTGCCCCCAGATCGATCACACCTCGCTGGAGGGGACAGGCAGCCAGGGGAGCCCTCCGGCCATGGCTCAGTTCTTGCTGAAGCCTGTGGGATTCTGCAGCTGCCACCGCCACAGGTCCTCGCCTGCAACAGGGGGAGAGGGAGGTGAGGGGCGGGCCAGGAGAGGGGCAGCCGGCGGGACGCGGGGTGCTGGGGAGGGGGATGCTCTTACACATCTTGTCCAGGCCAAAGGCAGCTTTCCAGCCCAGCTCGCGCTCGGCCAGTGCTGGGTTGGCGTAGCAGGAGGCCACGTCTCCCTCCCGCCGGCCCACGATCTTGTATTTGATCTGCGGGGAAAGCAGCACCGTCGGGTCCAGGGGCTCCTGGGCCCCTCATCTGCGGCTCAGGAGCTGAGGGAGCGTCACAGACGCAGGCACGGGGCAGCCCTGGCAGTGACGACCTGGGGTGGCGAGGGGGGACCTGTGGGAGCAGCTGGCTCTGTGCTCAGACCTTACCTCCCTCCCTGAGGCTTTCTCCATGGCCCGGACCATCTGCAGGACGGAGTAGCCAGTGCCTGTGCCCAGGTTGTAGATCTGGGAGGAGGAGAAGGGACATTGGTCAGCTTCTTTTGCAAGGGGAGAAGAGCCAGGCCCCCCACCTTTAGCTCCCTAGGGCCGGGAGAGCCGGGCCCAGCCCCACAGCACTGACCGCACCCCAGCCAACAGCCCTCTTGGTACCTTGCAGCCGCAGTTCTCCTTGAGCTTCCTCAAAGCAGCGATATGGCCCTTGGCCAAATCCACGACGTGGATGTAATCCCTGACGCCTGCGGGGACACGGGGTGAGCACAAATCCCTCCTGCCCTCGGTGCTGGGGCTGTGCCAGCTGCCCTGGGGCACAGGGTACCTGCTCCGCCCGCTCTGTAACGTACCTGTTCCATCGTCCGTCTTGTAGTCGTTCCCGAACACGCTCAGGAATTCCCGGCGCCCCACCGCCACCTGCACAGAGGGACAAAGAGCCCCATCAGCTTGTCGCAGGCATCATGAGCCTGGGGCGTCCTCAAAGGCTGCAGCGGGGCCGTACCTGAGCCACGTAGGGCATGAGGTTGTTCGGGATCCCCTGAGGGTCTTCTCCAATCATGCCTGATTCATGGGCGCCGATGGGGTTGAAATAGCGCAGGAGAACAGCGTTCCAATCCTGGGGAGACACACAAACATGGCTGCCTGGGGAGGGTGTCATGCTGCACGGCGCTGCTCGGTCACCGCAGCACACTCCAGTGGCGAAAACCTCGGTTCTCAGCCCTGCGCGCCTTGGGGCGGCTCCTCACCCTCTCTGCTTTGCACAGATCTTGAATCATCTCCTCGATGAAGTACTTGGATTTGCCGTAGGGGTTGGTGCAGCCTCCAACCGGGTGGTTCTCATCCAGGGGCAGGTACTTGGGGTCTCCGTAGACAGTGGCAGAGCTGCTGAACACGATGTTCTTCACGCCGTGGGCTTTCATGGTCTGGGGAGCAGCAACCAGCTGCCGCTGAGCCACGGGCTCCACACCCTCCAGCTCCGCTGCTCGGCTCTCTGCAGGTGGCAGCTCCCAGCACGCAGGCACCAGTACACCCCCAGGTACAGGGAGCCCCGTGGGGGCCACGCTGCCAGTCAGCACAGCCACCCCACCGCAGGACTGCACCCAGCGCCACACGCTGCCCTCCCAGCCCCGCTCACCTCCAGCAGCCGGATGGTCCCGGTGAGGTTCACCCTGTAGTACTCCAGGGGCTTCTGCACAGACTCGCCCACTGCCTTCAGCCCCGCAAAGTGCATCACGGCTGAGAAATGGTGCTGCAAAGGGAGAAGGAGCTTGGCACGGTGCCACAGCAACAGGAGGTAGCAGCTCCAGGAGGAAACCAGTCAGAAGGCTCCACAGGAATTTCATTCAGGCAGCCTGTGTAATCTCCACAGCCCAGAGGAACCTTTGCTGGTCACAGCATTTCCTCAGCACTGTCCTCCTCATGCAGCTCCTGCCCCGTCCTCCTGGCTCCCACCCCCAGCACAAACCCCTCAGAGCCCATGAGCCCACGTTGGGGCACTGCAGCTCTTGCTCTCACCTTACTGAAGAGCTCCTGCAGCGCTGCCTCGTTGGTGATATCCAGCTCCTGGAAGAGGATGGGCTGGCGCACGATGTGCTGCACACGCCGGAGGCTCTCGGGTAGCGTGTCTGCACCTGAGGAGGTGGAAGGGGATGAGGTACCGGGAGTGCTGCAGGTCCCAAGCCCCTTGCACGGGAAGGGATGAAGGCTCTCAGTACCTCGGATGGCATTGTGAAAGTTGTCTATGACCACAGGGGCGTAGCCAGCCTCCACCAGCTCCAGCACACAATGACTGCCGATGTAGCCAGCTCCGCCGGTCACCAGGACCTTCTCTGCCATGGCTCCCTGGGGAACGAAAGGCGCTTGAGTGCAGAGCACTGTGTGAGGCAGTCTGGGGTGGGCACAACAGCCGGGGGCCCTGGGAGGGGAGGAAAGGGAAGGGGCAGACAGGACTTAGACGCTGTCACGTCAGCACTGCTTCCAGGCACTCCCTGCACTTGGCCCGGCCAGCGCCAGGACATCCGGGGAGGAACAGGCTGGGCAGGTTGTGGCACACCCTGCCAACGTGGTTCACATCTCCCAGGCAGGGAGGGTTTATCTGACACTTGTCACATACCAGGGAAAACCCCTTGTTGTTCCTGTTAAATCCAGCCAAGATCCTGGTGTCACCCTTATCCTACAGCACAGATCCCTCAGGGTAATCCACCCCTAAGCAGGAGGGCAGGGAGTCAGCTAACAGTATTAACTTGTCCTCGGGGGGTACGAGCTCTGCCCTTTTCCACCCATTCCCTGTTTTTTCTCCAGATCTGAAATACCCTCTTGACAACAGCCCCAGCACACCCTCCAGCCTCCCTTCCCAGCGCCGTCCCCATTCCACCCCTGCTTCCCAGGAAGGGGGCTACTGGGTCACTGCAAACTACAGGGATGTTTGCTGGCACATACCATGCGAAAATGTGGAAAATAACCTGCAAGAAAGCCGCCATCCCTGGGAACCGAGCGGCAGCTCCTACCCAGCGGGAAGGAAAGAGAATCCCCTTTATCACCAAGGCATGTGGAGGCAGCACAGGGAAAGTTTCCTCCCTGGGTGACTTTAGTCACTCTCAGAGCTGCAGCTCAGGCTGAAACCAAACTGAGACCCCTCAGCTGCTCTGTGCCTGCTGCCTGGCAGCCAGAGAGGGCAGCTCCAGGGGAGCCGGAGCCTGAGCCAGGCAGGCGAGGCCTGGAAGGCCAAAATAATGCACCAGGCAGGTGAGAAGGGAGCGGGAAAGGGCAGGAGCCTGTGGGGCCGGGCAGGGGCCTGTGGGGCCGGGCTGAGGCCTGTGGGGCCGGGCTGGGGCCTGTGGGGCCGGGCTACCTGTGAGGCAGCGGTGACCCGCGGGGCCGGGGATACCCGAGGGTCCGGGCTTGGGGCCGAGAGTTACCCGAGGAGCCGGGACCGGAGGCTGAGGGTCTCCTGAGGGGCCGCACATCGCCCGGGCTTACCTGAGGGGCCGGGGGTCCCTGTGGAGCTGGATTTACCTCAGGGAAGCTGCTCGCTCAGGGAGGCCACGGCAGC
>VZZY01013607.1:473978-504208 GCA_013400335.1 Eurystomus gularis
TGGAACCTCCTGGGTTCCAGTTGGTGCCCGTTGCCCCTTGTCCTGTCACTGGCACCACTGACAAGAGTCTGGCCCCATCCTCTTGCCCCCACCCTTTAGCTCTTGCTCAGCATTGATCAGATCCCCTCTGAGGCTTCTCTTCTGCAGCTCAGCAGCCCCAGGGCTCTCAGCCTTTCCTGGGCACAGAGATGCTCCACTCCTCTCAGCATCTTTGTAGCCTCTGCTGGACTCTCTCCAGTGGTTCCTTGTCTCTCTTGAACTGGGGAGCCCAGCACTGGACCCAGTACTCCAGCTGTGGCCTCACTAGGGCAGAGCAGAGGGGCAGGAGAACCTCCCTTGCCCTGCTGGCCACACTCTTCTTCATGCACCCCAGGAGACCATTGGCCTTTTTGGCCATGAGAGCACATTGCTGGCTCATGGTGAACTTGTCCCCCAGCACTCCCAGGTCCTTCTCTGCAGAGCTGCTTCCAGCAGGTCACCCCTCCCCTGGACTGGTGCAGGGGGTCGTTCCTCCCCAGGTGCAGGACCCTGCACTCGCCCTTGGTGAACTTCATTAGATTCCTTCCGTCCCACCCTCACAGCCCAGCCCTGCCCCACTATAGCCACATCTGTGCCTCTTCCTGCGGTCTGAGCCCCTGTGTCCATCCCATGAGGGGCCAGGAGAGAGTCAATGGGGTTGGCCCCATAACAGCTCAGCCTCTGTGAGACCCCTCTACCCCTGGCAGCCTGAGCAGACCCAGGGCCTGGCTCCAAAACCTGCATCTGAGGGACGGGTGCGTCCCCTGGGGACAAAGGGCAGAGTCCAAGGGCCTCATGGCCGTGTCCCGGGCCAGGCTCATCCCCGTCAGAGGTGTTCTGGGAGCCCTGCTGCTCTCCAGGGTGAAGGGTCATGTCCCACTTTGCTCTCCTTGCAGGTTTTGTGGCTAAAGGTGCTGCTTTTGTGTAATTTGAAAAAAAAAAAAATCTATCGAGTGCCTTATGCCCAGAATATCTGCCTCAGCTTGGGCTTAATCCTCCCACCTGGACAAGATTGTGCCCCAGAGGTTAGTGGAAGAAAAGGCTGAAAAATGGCTTTAATGTTTAATCACAAAACATCCAACAAAGCCTGTGTGGCACAGGTGAGATTTCCTGAAATTTCCTGAAAGAAACGTGCTGCCTGCAAGGTCTTGTCTGCCCCGAAATCTTCAACCATGGCAGAGTCCGCAAGCCAGGGTGAGAGCATTTCAGTTTCCCACAACAAGCTAGACACAAAAACAACATGGTCCTGAATGCCGTGAGACACGATTAGCCAGCACCATCTGCAAGCGAGTCCAGAGGAACCTGGAGTGACACCAGCAAGGGCTGAGGTTCCTCCTGCTGCTGCCAACCCTGCTCCTGCGCAGTGCAGTGAGGTGTTCACCATCGGCGGGAGTCACAGCTCAGTGTGGTTCTGTGCCACCTTTGCCAGGATCTGAAGATCTTTTGTCACTGTGCTGCTAATACATAACACCCCGGGACGGCATTCGAGGCTGGTAGAAATAGATGTACCTCGGCTACGGAGCGATGTGCTATCAGCGCTTTGCTGAAGGTGCTTGTACAACCCTGCCTGGTTAGAGGGTTTAGAGACAGTTATATGATATCTGGGGATTTCTAGAGATCCTGAAGGTCTGTGCAGTGCTTCACTTGAGGTTAGCTATATTTTATGGAGTGTAAAAAAGACAATGCTAAATGTAAGAACAACGGGTTGAGAGGTTACTGGTGGACAGGCGGGAGGCCACGGAGGAGGAGGTGTCATAAAATAGCAGGATCTGCTGTTCTGGGGCATGGTTGCCCCAGGATCTGCTGCCTCATGGCTGGCACGCTGACGTGGCACCAGTATCTCTGCAGCTTGGGGACCGGCTGCCTGTATAAGTCTGTGCAATTTATGTTCCAGTATCTAAGAATAACATCAGTGGGAGCTGGCTCCATGACAGGCATCTGATCCCTCCTCCCCCAGGACCTCCATAAGAAGATGAAAGAAAGAGAAAAGTGCCCCAGACTGTTTCTGCCAGCCCCAGAGTGGACTTTCCACTGCTGCCTCCCTATGTTATGTGCACGTCCTCGCAGACAGTCTCTATCATAGAGGACTTGTGGGTGCTGTCTGCTTCTGGGCTTTCCTCAGAGGCCTTCAGCTGCCGCCTGAACTGAGAAAAGACCGTTCTCAGGGAGGAATATAGCTCCTTGCTCCGCAGGGCATAAATAATGGGGTTCACCATGGAATTGAGCAGGCAGAGGGTGCTGCAGAAGGCAAACACCTTGCGCAAGTGATTGCTCAGCCTGGCAAAGACGCTGTAGATCATGAGAACAAGGACCGGAGACCAGCACAGCACAAGGACCGTCAGCACCATGACGAGGGTCTTGGCCAGCATGACATCCATCCTCATCCTGGTGTTCTGCTTTCCCACCTGCGCTTGGTGCTTCTCCATGTAGGCCACATGCTGGCGAGCCCTCCACAGCACGTGTGCGTAGGCATAGGCAATACAGCACAGCAGGACCATGATGAAGCAGATCCAACTCGACAGATACTTGTCATCCACAAAAGGGAACAGCTCGGAGCAGGTTGAATTGAGCGTGCAGCAGTTCCAGCCCATGAGGGGCAGGGAAGCGATGGTTGCACATGTCACCCAGAGCACCCCCAGGGCTATCCACGCTCTCTTCTTCGTCATGAGCACCTTATATTCGGATGGTCGGCTGATGGAGATGTAACGGTCCAGGGCTGTCAGCAGCAGGCTGCTCAGGGAGGCAGAGAAGGACGTGTTCACCCCTCCCAGCTGCAGCAGGAATATTTCCTTAGAGAAATTTGTTTCACTGAAGACGTGGAAATTCACAAAACTACAGACGAAGATAATGCTGGCCAGAATGTCAGCCAAGGCCAGGCTGCTGATAAAGAGGTAGGAAGGCTTTCTCCTGGTGCCAGGGGAGGAGAAGATCAAGTACAGTACCAAAGAGTTCTCAAAAACACACAGTGTCCCAAAGAGGCCGCACAGCGTGGCAATGCTTATCTTCTGCGCTTGCGTGCTGAGGACCTTGAAGCACTCCATGGAGGTCACACTGCATTTGGAGGCATTTTCATATATCTTACAAATATCCATTGTAATTAACTGGAGCCAGGAGCTTGCAGAGAGCCGTTCTGCTTCCTTCTGCACTCCTTCAGATGCTCTGAAAAAGACCAAAGAAATGAGCAATTAATTCAAGCCACTCGGACACATCCTTCCCTTTAGAGGGAGGCAAGAGAAAGGAAAATAGCCCGGGGAGATCTACTTTCTGGTCCACAGCACAAATGCTGGAGCCAACTTCCACCCCATCCCAGCAGAGATTCAGGCTTTGTCCCACCAGTGATTCGGCTGAGACCCGTCTATCGCAGCCCGTGGGTACCATGTCTGTACCACGTCCGTAGTCCATACCATGTCCGTAGTCCGTGCCACGTCCATCTCTTGGGCTGTTTCTCCACCACAAGAGGGAAGCAGCAACGCTGAAAATTGTTCAAATCCTGGGCCAGCTCTTGCCAAGCTGTGTTTCTCCCCCCATAATCCCTGTGTCCCGAGTCAGTCTGTCCCACGGTCAGAGTGATTAAGGGTTCTTGTTAACATACGTATTAGAGTGCAGTTTGGACATAAAAATGGGGACATGCAGGAGGTAAACCACCTGGACCTAAGAACCCCTGTCCATGCCCAGGATTAGGTTAATTTAATCAATATTTTTAGCTTCAGCAGAGATGTGATAGAGGGAAGTACCTTTTTTTCCCCTAGGCAGGTGTTGAGCCGCTCGGCACGCTCTGTGGCAGCAAAGTTGTGTTTTTCTCTACACTCCTGCAGCTTAATGCATTTAAATCCCTTCATCTTCGTTACACTGATGAGCTTGTCCTTCAGATGTTATTTTTCTCCCATTCTTCCTCTTGATTAGACTTGTGCTTTAAACCAAGTGCACTTTCACTGCGGGCTCAGCTGCCTCGTGTTGCCTCATGTAACAGGGGGAACAAGGTCATCCTGGACGGGGTTATAGAGACCAGATGAAGAGGTGGGTGTTGGATACACTAAAGCTGTCTGTTAGCAGGGAGATGCTGTGTCCCGTGTGCCGTGCACCAGCAGGTCACACTGCCCTGCCGCAGGAGCCCATGGGGACAGGACCCCCCTTCCCGAAAGC
The DNA here is from genome assembly GCA_013400335.1 of Eurystomus gularis. NCBI lineage: Eukaryota > Metazoa > Chordata > Aves > Coraciiformes > Coraciidae > Eurystomus > Eurystomus gularis. The sequence continues at coordinate 478,140 of VZZY01013607.1, forward strand.
ACCCACCTGACTTCAAGTGTCCAAGGTCCCACATCCAAGCAATGGGACCACGAGGTTGCGCCGCTGGAGGAAAGCCCTGAGCTGACATCATTCCCTTTCCCCCAGCACAAACAAGCCACCATTGTTCCCTGCCCTCGGCTCTCTTTTTGAAAGAGGAAATGTCCAAAACGTGTGAGCCACAGCAGGCAGGACGTGTGGCAGCTACAGCTACCCAGGGAGCGGAACGAGCAGTGCAGGGGCCAAACATCCGTGGTTTCTCAGTCTGTTTTTTGAAATTCAGCAAAGGCAATGGCTGTCTTAGAGCTGACGATAGCCAGCAGTGACCAACGCGGTGGAAACCTCTGTCCACAGCATCGCAGCAGTGACACGTACTTTAAACCTGTCTTTGTTACTTCTTTCCCCACTGATTCACCCACCCGCTGACGCTTGTCACTATTTCTGTGTTTTGCAGTAGTTGCAAAATACCCCTGAGCACTTGAGATGCTGCCCAGGAGGTGGTGGAGAAGAGCCTGAGCCCTGCCTGCCTGACAGGGCTTGAACGTCAGTGGTTGCAGGGTGTGAGGTGCATGTCACAGCCAGAGCAGTTCAACCCTGATTGGCATTTCTTGGCCTCTCAGACTGGAGCAGTCCTGGACTTTGTGCTGAAATGTGGCTCAGCATTGTCGCAAGCTTCTCTGCTCTTACATCAGGCTCTGGAGTGGGGTAATCACACAGGACTGGAGATGTTGCTCTCTAATCTCAGCACTCCTGTTTCCTGCAGCTCTTCACAGAAACACTACAAGGGCAGCGGTAATTATGAACTGCTGTTATTAAACCCGACAGCATCTCCCCCCACAGAGAGAGGTGGATTTAGCAGACGGCATTTGCCACATCTTAGGAATCACCAGCAGCTGATGGGGCAGCAACTGCCTCCTGGAGCATCCAAAACTCCCCAGCCAAAACTCCAGCATCCAAACTAAGACATCTCTTAATTGAGCAGAGTCCAGCATCACCCTGACATCTATTAATGGCAGCCAGCATTCCCAGAACCATCTTAATTCTCAGTACCTGCAGTGGTGCAATGTCCAACAAACATACTTAGGAGCTTGGAAACCGTACTTGAACACTGGGCAAGAGATGGAAGGCCAGTGAATTGCTATTCCTCATGTGATGTTGCTTGGGGAGAGAATTTGGTTATAATGGCAAAATAACTCCTGCACTGACTGTTCTGGTACAGCTCTCTCTATTAAGCTGACATAATTCAGATAAACCCTCGGGTTCAAAACACTGTGCTGGGCTTGTAGCAATCAGCCAGTCTGCCCAGACCTTCTCTTCCCACATCTGTTGTGTCTCAGGCTGAATTACAAGGATGAATCTCTTTGTAGTTTTGATTGAGCTCCCCCAAAACCTCCTTCCACCTCCCATGTCTGCGAGGGAAAGCATGGGGCTTTGCTCTGGCACAAGGTCTCTTCTGCAGAGGCTCCAGGGGGTGAAAACACGGGCAGTGCCAGGAGCCCCTCTCCTTGCACTGCCTGTCCCTTTTTCCCTTTGGCCATAAAGCTGCTTTTTGCTGCCCATGGGACATTTTCCTCTTGTCAGATGTGCTCCTGGATTCAACCATTTGTTTGTTCATGCCCATTGCCTCCTGCGTGCTTCAGCTCCTGGGAAACAAGCCAGCCTGTATCTGGATCCCAGGAGAGCTGATCTGCAGCATCCTCCATGAAGCAAGTCCCACTGCAGGGTAGAAACCCCCTTCTAAGGGGCAGCAGCTTCACCTCCTTGTGAACTACAGCCCCGAGCGTGCATCCCCACCACAGCCAGCCCAACAAGCCCAGACAGTCTCTGCCTGCCAGGGTGACATTTCAGCTCAGCCAGAAGGAAAGAAGGGGCTTCTCGCCCTCCTTTAGAGCCAGGAGGCTGCAGCACAGAGGGACAGGCCCCTGGGAACTGCAGGAGCTGAGCAGAGATTTCATGGGCCTCTGCACAGGATTAACTCCCCTCCCAGCAAAGTGTCTTCTGCCAGCAGGGTCTCCCAGGGTAGGGAATATTCTGCCAAGATAAAGCAACGGAAACCCCATCTCTTGCGATGGAGAACCCCCCAGACAGTGCCAACAACAATAGCCCCAGGAGGCAGCACATGGAGGCACCGCAGTGACTGAAAAAGAAGCTCGGATATTAGGAACAAAACGCAGATAAGACATTTGGGAATGCAACGTATTTCTGACACAGCCTCACAGGCTGCCAAGTCTGTCCAGGAGCAGCAGAGAAACCTTCCTCCAGCTACATCAGCTGGTGAGCCCACTCACTCCAGCCTAATAACCCCACTGGCTTCGGTGGAAATTAAATCTCCGAGTGAAAAAGTCCTTTTCCATTTCAGTGCATTGCTGCGATTGATTTCAGCTGTCAGACCTACACTGCCTCGCACGCAGCAGCGCGGTTTCTGATATCACTTGGGATGGTTTAGAGCCATCTCAGAATGCTTGTGATTAATAAGTTAACATACCGGTTGCTTAGATAATGTAAAATTTAATTTTCCTGCTGCGATCAGCCAGTGCAATGTGCCTGCAGCACTCTGAAAGCGCTGGACTTGAATATTTCATCGCCAGAATTTCAAAGAGATTTTGTCTTTGTAATAAAGTAAAATGGGATCTTAAGTGATCACCTAAGACGAACAAGTGAAGTCATTTATGCAAAAACTATCATTAATGCTTGGACATTTCACTTGCTGAAAGAGCAAAATACCTTTTGCTCTACAAATCCCTTTTTCTTTACAAATCTTTTCGTTTGTACGCCATTTCTTGTGTTATTTGCAGAAGTTTTGCCGTTATTTTGGAAATCGCTGCTCATCCCATGTTTGTCCCATATTCAATGTTGCCGAGTGGAGTCACCTCCCTGGTGTAAGAGCTGCCTGGCACAAATGCCACATTATACATCTTATTTCTATTTCTATTCAGAGTCCCGTTCTGCCCATGTGTGACTGCTTGGGGTGACACTTTTGTAGCACAGAGAGGGGTGGGTGCAGAGCAGCGCTGCGAATACCAGTTTGGGTCCAAAGCATGGCAGAACAGAGCTTCCCTCACTCCACCAAAACCACCACACGCGGAGTCATATTAAGCACGAACTCTTGCAGAACCCCCAGCCTGAGAGCTCAGCATCGTACTTGCAAGAGATTTGGAAATCCCTCTGACATAACCAACGTCAATATTTCCTAAAACCAGCTGTAAAGAGCTAGTCCCCAGTCTGCTGTTTAAACGCTTACCTTTTGTGTTCTCATTAAGAAAGCATTAATCCTAACCCCAGTTTTCCCACCCCTTGCTACACCCCACATTGCATTTTATCCAGAGTAACACCAGGAATCTCCCCGTGACAGCCCTGCGAGCAGAGTCTCCCCAGACCGCCTGCGTGTCAGCACCGTGGGCTCAAAGGTACGGTGTGTTGTTAAACAAGAAAGAAAAAGGATCCTTGGCTGCAGGGTCTCCCCACGGGTTAGCAAACCGTGGGCTCAAAGGTACGGTGTGTTGTTAAACAAGAAAGAAAAAGGATCCTTGGCTGCAGGGTCTCCCCACGGGTTAGCAAACACAAACCACTCACCTCCTCTCGCTCGTGGCGTGGGCTGGGGATGTTTAGGGGCTTCCCATCCCTCCAGCTCTCAGGGCAGTTCGTGCAGCTGCGGACGGCGCCTTCTTCCCTCTCACATCACTTCTGGTTTCATCTGGGTGTCTCATACCATTCGCTTTTATTCCCCTGGGCTGGAAATCCATCAGTGCAAATCCTACCTCTGGTTTCTTGCTCTGTTTCACATTCTTTCGGTGAACGTGTGCCAGGTTTTCTTTCCTTCCCCACTTCCCCTGTGGGTCTGGTGTTCTACTGCTGGCTGCCAGTGCCACATCTCACAAGCACCCTAACCCTCCGACTGGCTGAAGTGACTCGCTCGGTCCCTCCGATTCCTGCAGGTACCTGCAGTGTTTGAGGCAAGAGACAAATCAGGGTCTTTTCCTGATTTCTCTGGAGAGGTTGAAGAGGAGGGGAAGGAAAAGAGCTAGAAGGCAGACATGGAAAAATCTGGCCATGCCCAGCTGCGTGCAGGTGTAAGGGCAAGCTCAGAAATCTGCTGTCTGTGTGCTTGCCTGGCACCACGCACAGCAAGAACCCCACCTCTCTGTGCCCCCAAAAGTGGGCAAGCCACTTCTCTGCATGCTCTGCTAACGCCAGAAGAGTAAGGTGATTTTCTCTTTGCAAGTGGAAGGGAAAGGAAATAGCTTAAGGTCTCGTTACACAACCATAGCCCTGCGGTCAGGATGGACCCGGGGCTGCAGAGGCTGAGGTTTCTGCTCTACCTGCTCGCAGCTGCCCTTCCTCAGCTGGCCACTTGTCCTCCTCAGCTGGGCAGCAGCAGCCTGTAGCTGGGCGTTTGCAGGTTGTGGTGTTGTTGCTGACAAGCGGGGACATCTGGAAGGTGACACCAGATGTCTCAAGGCTCTGCGTCGGTGGGTAGAGGCAAGTTTGCCCAAAATATCAAAGGAATTGGCCATGTTATGGTTGAGTAAAGGCCACTTGTAGTGGGGAGCACACACTGCGCTGGCTGTAAAGGGAAGGTCGTGCTCCCAAACGCACCCTGCACTGCCTCAGGTCCTGCGCTGACACCCTGCAAAGCAACCTCTTCCCACAGCCCCATCAACCAGTCTTCTCCCAAGGGGGAACTCAACCTTCCCACCTGCTTGAATCCCAGTTCCCCCCACCTGGTGGTTTCGTGGTGGTTTTGAATAGCAGTCACGTCTCCTGCTCCCCAAATCTTTGCTTCAGCTGTTTCCCCTCTGGGCCATTCTTCGTGGCTCAGGAGCTTCCAGCGCTGCTGGAGCTCAGCGTTCAGCGATGCTCGGCTGCCCTCTCCAGGGAAACCCGCAACACTGGCAGGGCCATCGCCAGCGGGCACTTGGGAAAGAGGCAGAATTGGGAACCCAGCGCTTCCTCTTGCCCCCCTGGCCGGGAAAAGGGGGTTCCCCTGCTCATGGGGTGCTCGGGCACGGGTGGGGTCTGGGGCCTCTCTGCCCCTTTCGATGCTGCTCAGGGCTGGGTGGTTTTGAAAGCTCCTCTCTGGATCTCATGTGTGGAAACCACAATAAAGATGAAACACCTCAGGGACTGTTGTATAAGCAAAGAAGAGGCAGGTTATCAGCTCCACCTCAAAAAGTAACAGCTTCCACTTTGCTTCCCATGAACTGACAAATTTTCGTTTGCAAGAACAAATGCAAGACCGCAAAGAGCTAGTGGAAAACAGGAAGACACTTTACACCAGTCCTGACTTCAAGAAGCAGCACATGGCCCCAAACCACTCCCTGCTCTGTCACAGCTTCACATCCAGCAGGATCCTGTGAAATATCGACTCAAGTTTCTTCTACCTGCAGATAACTGCTCTGTCAAAGGAGAATGTGTTAAAGAAACAAACAGTGTCACTGCAGCAGAGCTAGAAGCTTGTCTTTGGTTTCTGGACTCTCTTGTAGCAAAAAATTGTCCTGCCAGCGTAAAAGAAAGTCATTAAAGGCTGATTTCTGCGATGTAAGGGCTTTTTGTTCCCCTCTAGCTTGGATTTTTTCCCTTGGCATCAGCTGCAGCTGACCCAGCTGCGAATGGCCCTGCTTTGGGAAGCCCCCCATGTGCAGAGCCAACATCTGGGATCAATGATCAGCTTCATGGTCCCACAAAGGTCGTGTTCTGCTTTTGTCACTCTGCCTGCTGGCGCTGGGAGAAGTACAGTCAACTCATCACTACTGGGAACTGAAGCAGCACTGTCACTGAAGGAGGGCTCTAAGAAACTGCCTCAGCGGGGGGGTTTAAATGGCCTCGCTCTTCAATCGGGTGGGGTTGCCTGAATTCAGGGTATTTTAGGGTATTTAAGCCAGAAACACAATCAGGTGTAGCTGAGGTGTTAGGCTGGTTGTGGTAGAGGGTTTTGCTCTTCAGGACAGTCTTGGCAACAGTTTGCATTTCTTGTCCTTGCTGCTGGTAGCTGCACCAGGTCTCTCCAAGAGAAGGAGGCTGAGCAGAACCAGTAAATGGGGAGATGGCCTTGGGAGGCTGCTTTCCCTGCAGCCCTTACACAGGCACTAGCTCTGGCTGCGGAGCTGGCTGGGTGGTGGCACCCCAGCCTGTGGGGCCGCAGGGTGGGCTGGGGCTGTGTCTGGGGGAGCCGCTAGCTCCAGTCCTGCGGTGTGCTGAGGGGAAGGCTGGAAGAAAAGCTGTGCAGGCAATGGGGAAAAGCGTTTATGAGCTTGGTCTTGCTCAGCAGTAGTGTCTCTGTCTCCAGAGCGGTAGGGAACAACCTCTGGGGCTGCTGTTAGGACACAGCTCATGATGGGGCACTTAGTCACCAGCACTGGCAGGAAGCATGGCTGGGCTTTGTGGGAGGACAGCGGCTTGCTTGTGTTTCTCGGAATTTGCTGCTTGCTGGGGCTGAATTTGAAAACTAAGAGGCCCAGACTGAGGGTAGTGGCACTGCTCTTGTTGATAAGGCGTGGATTAGAGAGCCAGGGTGACTTTAGACTGTGTTCTTAGAAGAAATGCTTGGAAGAAAACAGGCCTGTTCTCTTTTATCGTGTAGCTCATGTGAGCAAGGCAAGGCTTGTCTGCGGAGCTTGCCCCATGTCCCTGTGAGGCAGCGCTTGTGCCCTGGGTGAACCAGCCTGCTGGAGACACACCTCTGCTTGCACTGGTGTAGCAGGGTGGGTTAAGGGTGGAAATGTTCTCCCTGCTGATAGGATACGAACCAAGCATATTGATTTAAATGGGCTGAAGGTTCCTGTCAGCTTTGGTGACTCAGAGCTGGTGCTGATTTGAGCAGGGAGCTGTTGAGACAGGAAACCTCCAGGGTGTGACTCAGGAGTCATGCCTGGATGTGCTTCCATTTACCGAGCTCAGACACCAGCTGCCATGAAGCTGCTTCAGCACAAGCTCTTTGACCCCCCCTGGGCCATAAGGCTCAGGGCTTGAGCAACTGATCTTCAGTGAGCTGTGCGTGTCCATGCTTTTACTCCTGGTGCTGAGTTTGTTGTGTATATGTCTGTATACAAAGGTGTGTGCCGCAGTCACGGGGAGGAGATGCTCTCAGAGACACTCCTGAGCATGTATCTGCTTTCAGCAGTGCAGAGGAGGAAACTCTTACTGTGGAGACAATGCAACGCGAGCACTAGTGGGTACTAATTTAATATCTGCAGCTTATACAGAGTGTTTCTTTAGGTGTCCTGCCTCTGCTTTATTTAACAACAAACTTACAAGGAGTTTTAGGCAATTAAAGTGCATAGTTTTATTGAATTGTTGGGGTGCTTGCCTTGTACCTCTTCTCTGTTTGCTCTGGAGAGATTCAAATATCTACATAGTTCCTGTAGATCACTGCTGTGGATTTCTTGAGCTTTATTTGATTTAGAAACTAAGACTCTACCAAATGGAATAAGGGATATTCTAAATGCTACTGTATACTTAATATTTTCATGTGGATTTTGAAGAAAAGACAAACTCAACACACTTTCCGCACAAGGAGATCTTAGCTAGATTGTTACCCTGGTTAATGTTTGGCTCAGACAGAAACATCTAACTAGTTTCAAGTGTGTCATGGGACTCTTAGTAACCCCAAGGTGTTTACTTTTCATGGCTCTAAAAAGCCACTGGAAGTTTGTCACCTGTGGAATAAAACTGGGGCAATGGTTCAGTATTGACTGCAATGATTCATCTAGTAGATACCACTGCCCGCTTCCTGCGGTGTCCATCGGTGGGGAGCTCCCCTGACACTCTCTGGTGCGAGTATGTGCTTGGATCCATCACGATCGCAGCTGGAAGCATTTCAGTTTGGGGCTAATGGAGCTCTGGGGACTTTGTCTCTGCTGGAACTTCTGTGCACATTGCTGGTGGTTGCAATGCCAGCCCAGATGGAGCTGCTTCCCTGGGCTGGGATTACCACTTGCTTTGTGAGGGAGTGGAGATGCTGAGTGAAAAGTAATAGTGGCTAAAACCCTTGAGTTGTTGTCACTGTGGCAAGTACGGTGGAGGGCTGAGAGGAGGACCTGGATAATATAGATCCTACTGAAGAAACTGGCTCCCTGGGAACGTGAGAAAACTCGGTAGTTATTGCAGTCAGCCTTGGATTACCTGAAGGAAGCAGAATCATCCAGACTGAGCAGACATTTACACAACAGGGGAAAAAAAAAAACAAATGTACAATAGGTTGTAAGAGCGTGTAGCAAAGGTGTAGTGAAGCTGAGGTCATCAAGTCTGTGTTGCCACGTGGCAATGCACAGCAAAGGCCGGTTTGGAGGTACTGCCCTGCTCAAGCAGCCTGTTTGAGGGCACTGCCTCTTGGACCTTTACTTGAGCAGGTGCAGCTGCATGGCACGAATGGTGGGCACGGGGGCACCTCGTGAGTGACTGAGGTGAATATAGTGCCATAGGCTTTGGAATAGGAAGTCTTTGTGTTGAGGCCATTGGAAAAAAAAAAAAAAATCACTATTTGAGGGAGTGAAGTAGCTTCTCTTGAAGTGATCTTAGATCTCAATGATAAGAGATCAAGACTGAACCATGGGACTGAGTCTGTGCTGTGTCTTCAGGGCATGCGGTCCAGCACACGGCAGGCACTTGAGTGCTTCTCTGCATGTGTAGAATTACCCAGAGGGAATCTCTATCTCCTCCCCTGCTGCAGGAGAGGAAACCTGCCCCAGGCTTTGGCAGCTGGAGTGTGAAGCGTGGGCAACTTTCTCCTCACTTGCAAGCTGGGCTTTGTGGTGTTTTGGATATCGTGGACTGCCTGCCCTTTTGATTTAAAAAATACCCCTTGTGTTCCTGCTTCAGCTCTGAGCCACGCAATTCACGGTAGTATTCAACTGGTTTCCTGGTGTGCTTCAGTGAAATGGTTTCTGCACAAGCAGAGGACTGGTTTACCACGGACATTTCCTGCTCCCCTCCAGCTACATGTGTCAGCCCGACCCCAAAACCCATTTGGAAAGACAAGATGTTTTTTTGAAATATATAACGATAGTGAGGAAAAGCTGCCAGACCTTGTCACCCTTGATCTGAATTGAAAAGTATTGTGTCTGGGGAGCAGAACAGCCAAGACAGCACGTTGGCAGCCAGTAAAACGCTCTTTCTAAATCTCAGTGATGTGTCCTGACAGAAACATCTACACACTGAGAGGAGATGCTGTTTTAGCTGATATAAACACACTAAAGATAGAAGCAAAACAAAAATCTGCGGATGTGCATTATGGGAGAGTTGTTTGAGATAATTAGTGGCATTTCAAGGCTGAAGGGTTTGGTTACAGCAGATACTGTTGTCTTCTAAGTGAAAGCTACGAGAAGGATCTTAGCCATAACACCCTGCCAAGAAATACAGAGCAAAGGGAGGAAAACAAATTAATCTCAGCTTGGTCTGTGCAAACATACAATAGAGAAGATGAATAAAGGTCTGGCCTTGGGTTATGTCAACACGTCTTGTGTATTAAAACATACTGTGTCTTTTTCACTAACACTTAGTGAAAGACAAACTTCTTCAAGGTGCAGCTTCTTCTTAGGGTACTTACCTTTGTCCTGTTAGTGCCTGAAGAGCCTCTGATGGGTCAGAGCCCTGCAATACCAGGTGCTGGGCAGTAGGAAACCAGCTCTATTTTAAATGGTTTATAGATAAATAAGGAAAGAGTAATCTTTCCATTTACTGCAGGGTACCTCAATGAACTCACAGTGTCTTGTTTGTACCTCAGAATAAAAACTGTGAATGTTTGTGGTGTTTTTAACGACTCCCTCTCCCTTGGTGGTGTTTAAACTGAATTAATTGCTTTCCATTTTTTTCGATATTTCTTTTTTGGTCCTTAAAGTAGCGTACACTGCTTGTCTGGCCCCTCAGTCGGGATCAGGGCTCTCCAGAGTGTGCAGGTTTCTGGTGTCTATGGGATTTTCATCCAGCCTGTACCCAGTAAAGGCCGAATCTTTGGGGTTTTGGTGTAAACGATCCTTTGGGGCAAAATCAGAGTATTTGAATATAAACACAACCAGTGGCCAGCGCTGGGGGCTCTGTGGTTCCGACTCCCTTCCCACAACAGCGGCTCAAACCTGCGGAAGCTTTTCCCTTTCTTACATTTTGACGTCAAAAACCCCTCAAAATTTAAAACTTGTAAATAATTCCAATAACTGCAGGCGCGGGGCACGGGCTCGCCCAACTCCCGGTACTCCATTTGGCGACCTGAAAGCTGCGGGGCTGCGTTTTGCTCTTTGTTCGGTGCATCCCCCGCTCCCGGGGACCCTCCTGCAGCCGGAGGGGTGCGTTTGGGTGGGTTTTTTTGTCCATTATTTTCTCTCTTTGAAGCCCCAGGCGCAGCTGGCGCGGCCACTCCCCCACCTTTTGTTGTGCTAATTCCCCAGGGGGGTGGGGGGAGGCTGGGGAGGGCAGCCCGGGGACCCTCGGGATGTGCCCGGCGGAGGCCTCCGGACAAAGGCCCCGGGACAAAGGCCTCGGCCCCGGGGCGGCCGCGCTCCCGAGCTGCCCTGCGCTGGGGAGATTCAAACGGCGGCCAGTCTGCCCCGGCCCCGCCCAGCAACAGGCGGGGCTTGGCTCTGATTGGCGGAGAGAGCGGGCAGCGCGCTCCTATTGGCTGTAGAGGGGCGGTGAGGGGAGGGGGGAGAAGGGTGAGGGTGTTATACGGCGGAGGGAGGCGGCCGCCATTTTGTNGAGGAGCGGCGGGGTCGGTTCCTAAAGGCCCGTGTGTGTGTGTCTGTGCTTGCGAGCGAACGAGACGGACAGAAGTCGGTAAGGGAGGAGCGGTGCGGGAAGGGCCGGGCGCTGCCGCCGCCATGTTGTGCTCGCTGGGCTGCTCCATTGTTGGGGAAGCGGGGACGGGGCTTCCCGGCTGCGACCGGCGGGGGTGGGCTAGAGAAGAAGGGAGGAAGTTGGGAGACGAGCAGATGGAGCTCTCTGGCAAGCGCCGAGGCTCCGGTGGGAGCAAGCAGCGGCCTGGGCTGTGCTCATGACGGTACCCCGGCCCTCGGCTTTAGTCGCAGCGAGGCGAAAGCTGGGAATGAAACTGGGCGGCTCTTCCTGGAGCTTCTGGGGAGGGATGGCCTGGGGGTGCTGCTGACTGAGGAGTGACACGTCGATTTGGGGAAGTGAACAGACTGGAGTGCTTTACGGTTACGTTCCTTAGAAGATTTCAGGAGATGATGAGCCGTGGGCCACACGGGAAATTATTCTAAGAGTTAATAAGGAATTACTTGGCTAGCGAAGGTGAAAAAAAAAAACAGCAGAGAGATGAGAAATGGAGCTTTGTTGTAACGGCTGGAGGAGGGTTTGGGGTGCGAGGGTTTCACGGGAAGTGTTGGGACACTCGGAGGCAGTTTCTGTGGGCAGTAATTCAGGGCGGTGATTTCCTGGTCTGGCCCCACAGAGCCAGGCGGGTGAGTTCTCGAGGGGTGGTTTTCTGGGAGGGTTTCTTTGTGCTCAGGAGTGATATATTGAAGCGCTACTTCCCTAAGTGTTCACCCTAAAATGCTTTCCATTGTATTTGACATTTTTCCTTACTGAAAAAAAAAAAAGGTTCCTGCTTGGCTATGAAAATACTTACCAAGCTCTATAGAGAGCATGATGAAAATGCTATTCTTTGTGAAATGCTGAGTATAATGGTTAAGTCTATATAAAGTAAGAGAAATACTGCCATGTCTTTGAAGTATATTGGCATTTTTAACAAATAAGAGACACAACTGACCTTATGAATTCTCTGAATTATTTCTGTTTGGGTTTTTTTTTTTCAAATTTGTAAGGAAACTATTGTTTCCTTAACCTGAATTCTCATTCTCGTTTCTGCAGTGGGACTTCTCCCTTGGAGCTTCTGTGCCGAGAATCCGATGTGGGGCTCGGCTACCCGGCTGAATACAGCAGATCAGCCCATGAAAACTTCTATTCCTAGCCAAAGGAAGGAGTCCAGCAAAAGGCAGCACCTACTCTTCCAGGCTTGGAAACAAGAAAGGGGGCAAGAGTTGGAGAGCGTGGAATCTGAGAAGACAACTGAAAGGTAAACGGGGATGGGAGAGGAACAGGATACTGTGGAGTCAGCACGAAGGTGCCAAGTAGTGGGTGACAGTATCTGGCTGTGTGCGTTAGAAGTTCAGTTCTGGCTGCTTCCCATTTGAGTTTGTTTTCAGTTTATCAGAGTAATTCTTGGACTTACTGGAAAGCTCAGGGAGTGGCTTTATCAGTGCAAACTCTGCCCACAGCTTCAGGTGTAACAACCTTGGTTTAAATGACTTCAGGATTAAACATTTAACACCTTAACCGTGGCGCTGTATTTTGTCAGCAGTGTGTCTTTCACATTCTTTGGCTGAGGAAGGAAAGCAGCAGCGTATTTAGTAGCTGGGCTGCCTGGAGGGACCAGTGTTTTCATGACCAGGCAGCCAAAGCTGTGGCTGTCGATAAGGGGACTGGGGTTCCCAGGGACAGACTGGTACGTGACGTGCTGGCCAGCAGCAGCAGCACTGCTAAGCCCTCGTGATCGCTAATCTCCCACTCGGAAGATACGCTGCGTTACAATCCAGTTCTCCTGAGTGTGTCAGCCAAGTTGTTTGGTATTTTTGAAACGGTGTCTAGTAAAGGAGAAAAAAACCCCACTCCTTTCAATTGGTATAAGTTTTGGGTAGATTGATTCCAGTCCCCTTTAGAATCTAGAAATTCTGTGAAATGTATTTTCTGTTTAAAAAACCAAGTAGTAATGCAAACTCTACTGACTTTTCCCCCTGTTTTTACAGGTGACATTTAAGTTGAAGATGGGCGGTGGAGAAAGATTCAACATTCCAGTTCCCCAATCTAGAAATACCACCAAGAACCATCAACAACTTAAAAACAGGCAGAAGAACAAAGACCAGAATTCGCCGATGAAGACCTACATGAAGAAAGAAAGAGGACATGGATGCAACTCATCACCCAGTGCATGGCAGGCCATGCAGAAAGGGGGAAAGAACAACGTTCATTTCCCCGGTAATCAAAATTGGAGTCCTACTTTATCAAATCGCAACCTGTTTTTCACACCTCAAACCAATCAGAACTATGCTGGAGCAAAATTTAGCGAGCCACCCTCACCAAGTGTTCTTCCTAAGCCACCAAGCCACTGGGTCCCCGTTTCTTTTAAACCTTCTGATAAAGAAATAATGACATTTCAGCTTAAAACATTACTTAAAGTCCAGGCTTGAGATAGAACTTTTCCTATATTTTCAGGTTAAATTTACAGGGTTTCAAATTTGAGAACTGTTGTTCCCAACTCCAGATGCAGAGGTGTCCAGAACCAGATGTTGCTGCCTGTAATAAGTCACTTGGGAGAGAAGGGGCAGAAGTTTACATTCCCCTCACGTTTTACCTCAGAAGCTGTGTGCTGTGTTCCCTTCACTGTGAAATAGGGTTTTTTTGCCATAATCAAGCTAATAACATCCTGACTAGTCGCCATTTATCATATTTATTGTAAGGGTAAATGGGACTGTCCCAGCATTGGAACCATGACTACTTTGTGGTGCGGTGTTAGCAAACCAGCTCTTACCTAACTTAATGCAGCATTAACTGGAGAAAAAGAGGCACTGAACGCTGTAGTTGGGTACTTTGCTGCTTTTCAAACTTGTGTAAAATTTGCTAGCGAAGCAAAAACTGCAGAGGGGATTTGCCAGGCAGAGACCTCTGCCCAGACAGGAGGTAGAACGCAGATTATTCTTTATTGGGCACTTATTGGTGGACAAGCATTTCAAGCCTGTGGCTAAAATCGAGATCTAGGAATTGGTGTTCTTGGGAGGGACAGAGGAACCCACTGGGCAAAGCCACGACCCTTCCGTGGGACCTCAGCGAGTCTGACTGTGCCAACGCACCGCGGCATTGCCAGGTGACTGCCAAAACCCCCCTGAGAATCCTTGGTGTTCGATTGCACTGCTGAGTTCTAAAAACCACGCTTTTGGATGAGTTTAATCATGAAAAAAGGTGCAGTAGTTCCTTAGACTAGTCTTAAATTGGTTACCCTGTAAGAATTGCTTTAAGTTACCGTAGCTTGTGGCAGGCGTTAAAATGTTTTCATAGGGAAGACAGAGCCATGTAAATAAATGTAAAACTTTGTAGCATATGTAAATTTATGCTGGGCTTTCCTGCACAGAAGTATTTTTAGTACAAAACTGGTGAATGTAAGATGGTCACGTTGAGTACGTGGCCTGATTTAAAAAAAAAAATATTTTGTTTAAAAAAAAAAAGGACATTTGTGGCTGTGCCCTTGCACTTAACGTCCAGTGACTACGTTTCACTTGGCTGCGAGCTCGTTTTTAAACTCGGTGCAAAAGAGGCTTATTTAGAATTTTTTAATAAAACAAAAAAACTAAAAAAAAAAAACCAACCAAAAAAAGCTGCTCAAGTCTAAGATGTTGTGAACGTGGAGGAGAGGTGTGTATTCAGTGATGAGAAAACACTACGGTGTTCAAAATCCCATTGGATATTTCAGAAGAAATGCAAATGGCTGAGTTTGGTCACGGGATAAATGGAGTATTTCAACAGTTTTCTGTTTCTAAAATGCAGCAATGATTTTGTCCCAGTATTCACCAGTCTGTCAGGCTGGGGCAGCAGCTGCTGTCACAGTTCAGTCCATCCTGTAACAGAAGCAGCTGAGCTGTGAGAACAGAATCCAACCTGACCTCAAAATACAGCAATTAACTGCAAAAGTGCTTGAAGGTGTAAGGGAGCGCTGCGGGCGGGGGAACACCCCGAGCTGTGTCCGCAGTCCAGAGGCTTCGGCAGCTGCGGGAGCGTTCCCAAAATTGCTCCAAATTGGATGGAATTGGTCTTTAAACTCAGGTCGCTGTGACCTGGCCCCTCACCCGTGTGCGAGCTGTATCCCAGTCACCAGTGTGTCGACTCGACTGCAAACTGTCAATCCCTGAAGGATGTGGTACGAATTGGAAACGACGGAAATTTAAATAAACTCTAAACTTTTCACCCCCTAAAAACATCTTGTTTATTTGAAGGTTGTAATGGTGGGAATATGTCCTTTTGGTGGGTTGAGTCTGGAAAGCTCTGACGCTTTGGGATACTGATTAATAATGGAGTTAAACACCCCCTTAACTGGCAAACTATAAAATTTATCTGGTAAATCATCGGGAACGCGCGTGTGCGAGTGTCGGGAACGAGCTGGAAACGCCAGAGAAGGAGGGTTCTGAGCTCTGCAACCCTCCCTCTCCTTCCCTTGCCAGGGATTTGTGAAAACGAACGCTAACGTCACCAAACCAAAGCCGTTGAGCTCTGCCCAGTAAAGCCAGACTGGTAAGGAGACAAGCTGGTCTGAGCTGGGACCAGGCTGGAGGGACTGGACTCGCTGGGGAGCCCGCGCTCCCTCACCGCTCTCCGCCAGGCTACGGCTGCGTTAATTAAGTCAGAAGGTGCTCTCAAGTTATAGTCAAAACTTGTACATTTTATTCCCAATTCACAGGGTTATTTGCACAGATGGAACACAAAACTCAAGAAAAAAAAAAAAGGATGTGTATGAATAAAACATCAGCATCTTTTGATCAAACACACTACAGGGTACAGAGTCTTCCCTTCCTAGAATAGTCTCATCAGTAAGAGCATCTTTAGACAAATATAGCAATGGACTACAGACTTTTTTAAGCAAGTTACAAGATAAATGGAAAAAAACAGCAATTATTAATGGGCGATTAAGTCCTAAAAATGTGTAAATTTATCCCTTTGTACTTCAAAATGTTCATCTGCAACATCCCTGCCAAAAAAATCAAGTAGCAGTGCTGCGATGTAGTCAACCCAATTGCCCTTCTCTGAGCAGATTGCAAGCTGTTAGCCCAGACTAAACAGTCAGAAGAAAAAAAGAAAAAGCTCTTTCCTAGACGAGAGCTCAAAATAACATTGAAATTGAAAACTTCCACTTTGAATAAAGCCATTATACTGTACATCAAAACATCTTTAAAAGACATAGAAAGGATAACATTGAGCTTTGAGACCAGTCTATTAGAGTCCCTAATTTAAACACCCAGCTACTTAACCACTAAATTAAGATTTTTTATTTTTTTTTTTAATTCTCGGTTGGGTGCATGGACTTTTGGGTGAAAAAGAAGTTCCAATAGAGCCTTCTACGAACTGCTGAGATCAATCGATACGCTGCAGATACTTTGGAGCACAGCCATCACTTTCAGCAGATTAATTTTCTTTTTACATACTACTTCCAATTCTACAAAATTTTGCAGGAATGACAAAATCTAGTTTACCACAGAAAAACAGAATTCCCACCGTTCTTGAGACTCCAAAAGAAAGATGCCTATACATGATCTTTTGCAGCCTGCGTATGTTCTTGCATTCCAGCTGTGCATAACCTGCAGGAAGCTTGCACAAGAACAAGGCTCCTGCTTTTTTGTTTTTTAGAGCAGGCCTAGGACACCTGCCCAAGGAAGGGAGATGTTATCTAGATGGGCTGTGGCTTGACTTGCGTGAATGCGTGAACATTCCCTGCCCTTTTGGCCACATCCTGCTAACTCGTCCCCAACTGAAAGGCCCACAGAACAGCTTCTTCACAATTTTTCCATGGGAGCAAGAACTAGGACAACATCTTTATTCATGCACTCTTGAAACATCGTGGGTTTGTGTTCGGCTTTTCTGGCTTGTTCATATACACAAGTCAAGTCAAAGTTTAGTCCTACCTCTGGGAGAGAAAGAAAGAACCATCAGAACTGGCAGATACTACATTATACTTGCAATGAATTGGATTTTCAAAACAAAAAGAAGTTTAAACTGTGCTATACATCAATGTCGAGGCACACAATATAAGGACATGCTGACAAAATAGTTCAGGTATAGTTACGGTTACTCTGCAGTCTCCAATTAGAACCTCGGCCTGGCCACAAAGATGTTCTCCTCCCTCCTCCCCACCCATCCTGGACTAAGGTGGACATTAATTTTCAGCCACCCCTCGCAGGCTACTGATGAACCCACAAGCACGACACAGTCAGGCGGACCACTTTTCAGCAGGATTTTAGTCATGAAGACCATTCGTGTAAGAAAGCTCAGAAAGGGTTGGGGCCTTCTGCCGTTGAAGACCACCACAGCTCAACTCCCAAAGTGTGAGGGCGGTTGGCAAAGCCATCAAGTGTTTTTCAGAGGGGGGCTATCAAAGCCATTAAGTGCTTTCCAGAGGTGTTTTCCTCCAGTGGCATAAGAAGAACCACAAGTGCCTGGAGGCTTCTAAGCATCAAAGTTTCACCACCACCTGCAGAAGCACTGCTGGTGCCCGTTGTGATATGGCAAAAATTGAGGCCATGCTAGACATTTGGTTCTACAAGAACTGTCAGTTGTTGATTTTTAAGCAGTTCATCACCTAATAACACCCAAGTTACAACCACAGGGGAGTTCAGCCAGCAGGAATGAAAGTTAACAGCGAAGAAATTCCAATCTGTTAGACTAAAACCTACGCTTATCGTTCTTATTTTGTCTCGTACCCCTTTAAAAACGTGAAATGACATCGACTCAGACATCAAATGATAAAACTCCTGACTTGACTGAAATCCCACAGTAAGGATTTTACTCCGTAAGGGATGCATAGCTCTACTCCTCACCATGCTCTGGAGTCAATTCTACAGCTACAATAATTCCAGTGGATCAGTATTTCCTTCATTTTTTTATTACAGCATGTTTGCTAAATTTACAGCAAGCAGAAAATAAGCTGGGTCTTTAGTTATTTTGATCAAAACATCGATGTTTTAAAGGTAGTACACAATATTTGTTAAAAAGAACATATAAAAATACCTTTTTAGAAGCCTCTATAAGAAAGGAAATACAAAGTTTAATCCCACAACTTTCCTCTGCTAGAGCTGCACGCTACTGCTACAGTTTTAAATAGACTTTTTGCTGTTTTTTTGCTTTTTTTTTTAAACTATACATCCAGGAAAGTCTACAAAATTAAAGGAACGTGCATATAAATGATTGCATAGCAGAACACGAACATTAACTGCAAACAGTAAAGAAAAAGTCAGAAATGCTATCGAATGTACAAAGAGTCTAGGACCGCCCCCCTAAGCACGTTCCATGGCCAGCATTTTAAAGCCATCTTGTGTTTCTTCAAAGGCCCTGCTGAAAACACCGAACCCAAAACCTCAAACAATTTCTCTAAAAAGGAACTTTTGGAAAACAAAGTCTTTCTATGCTACGACATGAGACAGCGAGGAACAGGAGGTGTTTGATGCTGGCTTTTGAAGGTAAATAGAAAAAAAAAACCCCAAAACAATGCCAAAAGCCATTTTTATAACAAAGTATCTTGCCTTCTAGAGAAATACTGGTAAGATTACACACTGGGTTTGTTATTTTTCACATTCAATTTACTAAATATACTGTATTAGTGATAAACTAAATAGCTAGAGATGCAGCTCTTGTTCATATCCGACTTCAAAACACTTGTTCGGAAGGAAAATGAAATCTTGTAACCGAACCACTGTCCGCTCTGAGGAAGAAGTGGCTCGGGCTTGCTCCACCAAATACTTTTTGATGTGTAAAAGCAAGCCCTGGTTACTCAGGAAGAGAGATGGCTACAGCTTTATACCTATGAATACACCAACTAACCACAGGAGTCATTGGCATAAAAGTTTAGTTCTTATATACTGTACACACACAACTCGAAACAATCTACTTGTATCTAACAGCAGGAAAACTAAGCAATTTTAGGGTTAACTGCTCACTAAAATTTAGGATACAAAAACTGCATAAAATGTACACACAACCTAATATTTAGTTGCTCTGCCGTCCGCTGCAATCTGCATTTAACGTTCCATTTCAAGGTGTGTTTTTCCCCCTCACACCTTCAGTACTAGCAGCCAGTTCAAAAGCAGTGAAGCCTCTATCCTGACAAGTCACGACACTGCGCAATCTCTGAACGAGCTCCCGAGACCAACTCTCTCCCCGTGTTGAACGTGCAAGGTTAGTACCAACTCCGCAGGTGGCAGGGTTAAAGAGGAATCTCAACACCACCTCTCCGAAGAGCTCCACTGACCCACCTACCGGTGTCAGTGGGCGTGGAGAACACCAAAACCTGCCTTTGAACAACGGACACGTCCCAGCTCCAGGCTGCATTTCACAGCAGTCAGTGTTGCACTAAGCTGTCCAGTTTTCCGTTTGATCACAAGGTTTAGCATTAAAGAACAAGTTAAACACGTCGGTTCAACCGTTCGGCACAAACTGGTACCAATTTCCCTACGGGCATGACATTTTTCATAGGACAATGTTGCAAAGTTACGATCAATCAAGTCATCACCAATATCTAAGCATTAAAAATGCAAATCTTTACAAAAATATACATAGAGACACCACAACCAAATCAGTAGCTGCCCATGACATTGAACCAAGTGGACATTCTCCCTCTCTCTCTCTTTCTCTTTCTCTCTCTCTCTCAGTGGCTTCTCAACACTGTTTGAATGTTAACCATTGTCGGCTACAGGGAAAACTGACAAAGAAAATAAGTTTTAGCACTGTTGCAACATCATATTCCTGATAATTTAAGTAAACTGAACTGTGTGTAAATGAATCTTACATGCCTAAAAACAACATGGATACACGGTTAGTGGCCACTGGACTTGGGACTAGTCCATGACCGTGATCTGGATTTTGACCTAGATCTAGAATGTGATCTTGACTGTGATTTGGATCTAGCTGGTTCTTTTTTTCTCGACTCCTTTTCATATCTTGAGCTGGACTTATAGTGTGTTTTAGAATCTGTTTTAGAGGTGCCTCTAGATTTGGTGTGAGATGCAGACCTAGACCGTGATTTAGCCTTCATTTCTTTCTTGGGCTGTGACTTGGATCGTGATCTTGAATTGGACTTAGATCTTGAAAAAGATCGATTGCGGTGTTTGAACCTATCAGAATAAAGGGGAGAGAGGAGATTTGAATGTAAAAACACTATTCTTAGACATCTAGTACATTAAAAATTGTTTACCGTTTTTTTTTTTTGCAGGAGAAACTTTTTTTAAACCTATAGTTAAAGGAATACAGTGATCTAGTTTTCAATTTAAAGGATGTAAAAAGTATGTTACCTATCATTGTCCGAATGGCTTCTGCTACGACGAGGTCTTCCAGTAGGTCTACTGCTAGAAAGGTACATCAGAAAAAGTAAACGGTGACAAATACCGACGTATGTGTGCCAATGCTTAATACATTACTTTTCAAGCTGTGCATTTGCTTTTAATTAGTCTTCAGTGAAGCACAGAATCATTTCATTCAGCATTTCTGATCTGATGTAGCATGCAAGTTATGTAACTCCCACAAGTTACTCCCACAATAGGAATAAAAAAAAAAAAAAAAAAGATTATTCACAGTTTTAACAATTCAAGAGTCAACGTCACGTGCAGTTGAAGGCAAGCACGCTACACTTACTTTCTGGGACTATACGATCTTCTGTAGCTGTAATCAAAAGAACGACTTCTAGACCGTCTCCTTTCGTAACTCCGACTTCTAGATCGCCTGTATCTGTCATAGTCATCGTAACGAGAAGAACTGTAAAGGTTTCTCCCTTCCTTGGCTTTCATTTGATTTGGTGCTGTAAAAGAAAGAGCAACATTTCACATTTTAAGTTAAGAAAGATGCCCTGTTTTCCCTTTAGTGAGACTGCTGATCTGTTTATTTGCTATTTAGCAGAAAGCCCAATTCATGACTCTAGCAGAGATGTTATGAAAAGGACAGAGGAGACTGCTCTACACCAGTTGCTTTTTGCTGCTTTAACCACCAGAAAAAAATAATGCAGCTTTGTGGGCTTTATAAACATAGAAAAAAAAAAAAAAGCCAACCACCTCCCCCCCAAAAACAGTAAGAAAGGACTTATCCCCCATCAAACCAGATCACAGAACTGGCCAAAGTGATTTCAGGCCACCTGGAAACTGGTATGACTGGCCAAGCCACGACTGAAACATTCCAACGTTCTTGAATTTACCCCCAAAGTGGAAGCTAAGAGGGAATTAATTAAACACCCATTTCCTTGACTACGCAGCAGCACACTACACCCGATCCAGAGTCATCTTTAATGATTAAAAGGCAGCTTATACAGAAGCATCAATGGATGCCACACAAAGAGGTCTGATTCTAAAAGTGCCCCCCCCCGCCAGTCCAACATTGCACGTTCACTCTGGAGCTTAGTCATTAAAGTAATTAGAAGAACGAATGATTTTATCTTTCTTTTGTATCAAATCCCATTTTCTTCAAAGCCAAAGATCATGATCAGAGTATTTTAAGCACATGGCGCTGTAACAAACGCTGCCTGTACTGAATGGCTACAATTTTTACGCTCTAAGTGCTGGTGTCTACAACACTAAGGTAAATTCAGTTATTTTTTGTTAAAATTAATTTTTAGTTCATACGCAGGGCAGGAACTTGTCCCTTCAGAGCAGAAATTTCCATTGACTTCAAGACAAATGAATTGTGTGCACTGAGGGAAACCTGGCCAGTCGGGTTGTTTCTGTGATAGCCTGAACTGAAAGATCTTGAAGGTGCTTTTATTCCAAGCTGCACACGAGTATTATAGTCCTGGTTTCTATCAACAAGTATGTCTCAGGTTTACCAAAAGCATGGGTTTTTTTAATATCCCTATTACATGCATAAGAATAACAGATTTAAAAGATTTAAGTTCTACAGTTATCTGCCTGGAAAATAAGACTCCTGATCCACCATGAATTGAGATACCTTGAAATTTACTTTTAACCTGAAGCCAAATGAAAACGAAGATGTTACCTCAATCCTGGAAATTGGATTGTGCTGGGAAGTGTCAACACAGACTCACTAACACAGCATAAATACTGCAATACATTAAAGCCAGGCTACTCATTTTGACAGGGAGAATTTCCAACGCTCCAGCTTTCTTTGCAGAATCCCACAGAGCTGCACAGAAAGCTCCTAAGAATTCTCAGCTAGCAGCAAGAATCAGATTGTGTAAGCGACCGCTGTACTTAGGTAGCTGTTTTTAATTAAAACAAGCCGTTAACAGTTACTGGATAAAAAGCAAAACATCCGCAGACTATTTGCATACAAGTAAGGACACATCAGGTGTTACTAACACGACACCTCACCAGGCACGAAACATTAAGGCTAAAATCACGGCCTGACGAGACACACGCGAGGCACTTACTCTTCCGATCTCCCTGTGCAAACTGGATTTCTATTTGCCGACCACAAATCCACTTTCGATCCAAATTATGGAGAGCATCTTCAGCGTCACGGACATCTTCAAATGTGGTGAGTGTTAAGGTACTTGGGAATTTGAGTAGTTTATAGATTTGGTATTTAAAATAAAAAAAGAATCCGTTATTTTCTAGTTTTACAGGTTGGTGGTTGGGTTTTTTTTAAGTGCTTTCGGTCATGCTACAGTACACACTAGTGAATTATTATCTCGAATTAACCACCAGCTGAGAACTCTGATAATAAAATTAAAATATCATAATATGACCATGTTCTGACCCATCAGCAAGCAGTTGCTGGGCGATACTCTAACTTTTTTCTTCTCCCACTTGTACTTATGCATGGAAAAAAAAACCAGCATCCTTTTCAAAATACAGTTGTTAACGGTTCATTCAGTTCTCTCCACTACAACGACTTTATTAAAATTAAACCCTAGCTCTTAAATTACGTTCAGCACATCAATGGTAAAAATTAGCACGCGTCTATTAGTTTTAGAACTGGGATAAAGCTTTCCTTTTTATTTTCACAACCGATCTTCAGTTTAAATCCCGTAATGCCATGGCCATGTACACAGACCTCCGAGGGGCTGAGGTAACAGCACGCACTAAACCCCCTGCCCTGGCAGTCAGCTCAGAGGTTCAGTAACAGAGATATTACTAATTTTAAGCTACGAGACTGACCACTACAGTAATTTACACACCTCCTTCCAGCTCTGGGACCTGAAAGAACGAATTACCTCTCTCCTTGGAGCAACTCAGTTCATCATCAGCATCATCTACGCAGAAAATAAACTCTCGTGCTGTAGATACAGATCTTGACAAAGCAAGAACGAATTCATTCAAGACCACAGTTACAGTAGCACTCACAAGAGAAATATTACAGGTTTTTGTCAATGGACTAAACCAGAACCATTCATCAAATCACTGCTTACATGACAAACAGAAGAAAAACTGTTATTCTGTAGGATACATCAGGTATGACTCCTTTAATCTTGGCCACCATTCAACTTCATCTTGACCTTTAACTCTTTAAGTGCTTGTCAGAAGGACTTGTCATGAGATGCTTGGCCAAAAATGACAGATGGCTTTATCTTTTACTTTGAAAAACAACCTTTTCCCCCTTTTGTAGATAAAGCGAAGCTTTGTCTCCCATTATGGCTTGTCCTTCTTCCAGCTTTTCTTTATTTTTTCTTTTCCCAAACTCTCCCTTCTCTTCAAGCCTGATCCTTAAGAGGTCTTTGGCTTGTCTACTTGCCTTAATTGTTGAACTCTACTCTAAAGGTTCTTTCATGCTTTCTCTTTGGGGTCGCCATTACTGTACAGCTTTACATTCTGAGGCAACAACAGAGGACAGTAAATTAGGGGACAATATTAAAGAAAGAAGTTCACCTCATTTTTTATACAATCTGATTTTGATCAAGTGATTCTAGTTTCCATTTGTTAAATTAACAACGAACACCAGCCACAGTTTGCTAAGCACATGTTTACTTATACACCAGTGATAATAAAAAGCGCTAGACAATTTTGAGGCAGTGGCAAATTTTCATTTAAATCATATAGTATTAATTTCAGTGACATAAGCAAGCTTTTATATTACTGGACTTGATTTAAGCTTTGCAAAATGGCAAAGAACAATTGAGAGAAGTTAATCTTCAAAAATAACGAAACACCACAATATAAGTAAGACACTTATTAGATACAACACAAAAGTAAACTGCTTTTTCATTTAGATTTGTTACCTCTTACACAAACTTGAATTTCAAACTTCAACACCCCTCACTAATCAGCCATCTGAAGAAAGGATATTGAACATAAGCAAATCCTCTGGGACGACGAGTGTAGAAGTCAAGTGGAACGTATACATCAACTATAGGTCCGTAACGACCAAATTCACGGCGCAAATCTTCAGACCTGGAACATCACAAATACCTTATATGTTTTTTTCCACTGTTTAAGGTGTTAGAAAGCATCCAGCAAATTAAAAAAAATAAATAAAATTGAAAATCTACCATCAACAGGACTACACATCTTTTTGGAAGAAGTTGGTAGAGGAAGAATGTAACAGAACAAAAGGGGAAAAAAAAATGTTTGAGCAGTTCATTGTTAAGCAACACACTGGGCTTTTTGGAAAGTCTCAAGACTTGGGATGCTCATGATACAACCCGGCACTCTGAAACCAGTGTTCAGTAGAAAAAAAACAGGAGTGTAAAGCAAGAACTGATGCACATGAGTCAATTCAAAGCAGGATGTACTAGCAAAGGTGGGCAGGAAGTGAAAAGAGGGATCTAAGATTTATTGTTATTCAAGTACCCCACGTAACTCTTGACAATGACTCTGCAGCGTGCAAACACCAACCATGAGATCCAAATAAACAGTTCAAGAATAGCCCAGTCACACAAACTCATTTCCATAGAATAATCAATACTTACAACCACATCAAATAGAACAAAACTTGAATGAGCAACCACTCGTGCCCTTAGGATAGCTCTTCCAAAGAGCTGCCTTTAGAGAGCTGAGCACAAAACCACTCAACATGCCTGTAACTATCCTCACAACTACTATCGACTCCTCAAGAGGGAGGTTTCTTAAATCACATCGGCTTCTTTATATGTATTTTTGTGTCATCTGAGGACAATAACCTGCATGAGAAAGATTGATGTAATGCCATATTTACGTGGTGTGAGAGTTACTGCTATTCCTTTATCTTTCTCATTGGTTGGGAAAGAATCTACAGCGCATACAATCAATGACAGCAGAAAGGAACTATGCAACCAACATCAAGATCTCACAATGAAACTGTCTCCAAGAATGTACCATCTAATCACAGGCTCATGGTGAAAGCCTCAATAGGATCCACATTATTTTTAAAAGTTCGGAAGTAATAGTCCTCTGTGACTGCGCTTACAGGAAAAAAAAATACTGGAAAGAGGAAAGAAAATTCATACAAAAAATAAAATTTTGAAGCTATTTATGCTTTTGATCACAATTATGTTCTTAATTCCTTCCATTCCATTGTGCCCACGCTACTGTTCTTTGCTGAACAACTTCGGTGCAAGCTGCCCAGGCAGCAAGTTTGAAAACTTGCGCTTACATTTTATACAACTAGACCTTACAGGGACTTCCATGTAAATTCTACAATAATTAGCAATCTAAGACTGCTCTATCTTATATACGTGATTTATCTTAATATGCTCCATAAACGTTTCACAGCAGATAAACTGCAAAACAGAAATGGAGAAATCTAGCAGCTTCCTAAAAATATCCGAGCAATAAATAAGAACCCATACCATACGCACTTTTTAGTTATTCCAGTTCGCTGCAAAGACTTATTTCACTAAGTTGCGGCAGGTATTTACGGAATTTCGCTACAACACAATTATTGCTGAGAAAAGGCATTGCCCCCCCCCCACCCGTGAGCGTTTTGAGAGGCCACGCTACATAATTAATGCAATAACATTCCACCCGAACTGGCGGCAATTACCATACTAACGGAACGAACCACGCCAAGAATTTTGGGGACAGCCACAGCGAACTCGCTGTTCACCCCCCCCCCTTTCTAGTCACACCCGCCGTATTTCCGAGGAGCTCTCAGCACTCCGGCGGGTGCCGAGCATCGCTGCGGGGCAGCGGCGGCGGTTCCTGAGGCGGGCAGGCAAAACCCGCCTCGCTCTCCCGCTGGCCAAACTCAAAGGCGGGTACGAGAGTTCCACTTTCTTCCGGCCCAGCTTTTGTTCTTTTCTGGACGTTGTTTGGAAACCGATCCTCGTGGAGAGGAGGGGAACAGAGCAGCGTGGCCGAGGAGGGAGAGGAAAATGGAGAAGGGCGCGGGAAGCAAGGCAGGGAGAAGGGTAAAGCAGAAGAAAGGCGCAGCCCGGGTTCTCCCCATCCCCTCCC
>VZZY01013607.1:504545-643622 GCA_013400335.1 Eurystomus gularis
GCTTTTCCCGCCGAAAGAGGGAGAAGGGCGCGGGCAAGATGGAGGCCGAGGTGCTGCCGTGGGGAGAGGGTGAAGGGGCCTCTTCAGGGGCCTCTTCAGGGGCCTCTTCAGGGGCCTCCAGGCGCCATGGCTCACTCCTCTGCGGTCGGCCTGGTGCAGCAGCCGGGTTTGGGGTGTCAGCCCGCAGAGCCTTCTCCCCTGGCTTCAGGGATCGCTGCTCTCTGGCCCTGTCACCCGCAGCGTTGTTGTGCCCCGGGAGTTCTCGTCGGACTGTGCTAGAGAAGTACTGCTTGCAAAGGACCAGCCCTTACTAAAGCTGTTTGCATTAGAACGATGAAGTGGGGGGGGTAGAGAGGTTATTTCTTCGTGGCTTCGTTTGACTCTCCTACAAGTATATAGGCAGAGAAATGGCAGATCTGTCACTGAACAGTTACAGGGGATTCGATGAAGGATTCACTAAAGCAGCATGTCCGAGTCTTTGCTGGTATGAGGAATTTTCAGCGAGCTGTAGATGGGAGAGACTTGATGGGAAAGACTTAATGCAGTCCTGATGTCTGTCACTAGCATATTTTCACTTAATGGCTAAATACGCATGAAAATTCTGGTGGTTGGATGCTGCTGGTCACATCCTGGCAATCTCACACTTTGAATTGCCTGACGTTTCTACAGGATTTGAGTGACGGATGAAGTTTGGTCGCTGACAGAGGAGATGTATCAACTATATATGCTGCCCTTCTGAGAGGAAAAAAAATGGTGGCTGTATGCTCAATGCTGAGTGGTCTGTGTTCAGGACTGCAGAAAGGAGATGGAGGTCTGTTCTCTGCATTTACAGTTAACGTTATTCTAAGTATGCTAGCAACAGGTTGAATTTATTACCTCGTGCAATATATACACAGGTCTGCTTACACAAGTCATCCAAAACCCATGAAAATCAAGCCAAAAAATCACAGTAGAGAGTGAAATTATGGTGGGATTGCGTGACATGAAGCAGAAAAAGTCCGTTCTGTAGATATTCTGAAAAAGGAATCACCAAGGAGTGGAGTTTGGTTAGAAGTACTTGATGCCAGGATTACCAGAGCTTTTCAAATTGGACAGAAACAGTTTTTGAACAAGACCCGAACAAGCTTATAAATACTTTCATGAAAACCTTTGCAGAAAAATTCCCTTGGTTTTGTGGAAGAGTGGACCCAGTACAATTGTCCAAACCTGTAATGGTTTGTCATTCAGAAATGACGGATTACTTCGGGCAATGGGGCACGGGTCACAATCTGATCAAGATCTTTCAGGTTTTAACTGCTTCACTTAAGAAACTGCACTGAATATTTTGCCTAAATCTGGGATGGCAGAAGAATATTGACGTGGGATTGAAAAGATGGACACCGTTGTTGGAAACACCCAGTCACTGCAGTTGTGAAGTAAGTAAGGTGAAGTACTCTTTTAAGAATCTTAATGCTTTCAAATTAAAATGGTTTAGCATCTGTTTAAGCTCTATATAGGATTAGCGGGGCTTTAGTATGTAGTGTCTACCATCTGTAAGTTAAACCACCTTTGTGTGCCAGTTGTGAGGTATGGAGGTTGAACTTTGATAGGGCGTTGAGAACAGAAGAAGTGAATTTACAAGGCGGATCGTGTCAAGTGAGCAGGGAAATAAATTCGAGTTGTCACTGAAACAAAATAAGACCCTAATGTTTCTTTTCAAACCAAATACATTCGCATCTTGCTTTAACATTGTTCCCATTTTATATCATAATGTATCCAAGCAAACACTTGTTTTGTAACATCTTTAAAAGCGTAGTCTTCAGAGTAACGAACTATCTCTGCGTGCATTTAGACATAAACCTAAAGCAGGTATTTTGTGTCCTACTTCCTGATGCAGCATTTGGTCATTGCAGACTTGCAGCGTTCGGGGAATTGACTGTTTGAAAACTCCGCTCTGTTTTGTGGTGTTTCGTTGTGTAGTTAGCAGCAGTTACCCAGCAACTTCCAAACAGAAGTGTTTCGAGCTCTTATATGGCTTTTTGTGGTATGAGTGCCTTAAAGCAGCCTTCTCCCTGAGCTTTACCAGTGCCTTCATTTCTCTGCTCTTGATCTTATTTGTGTGGAACTCACGGGGAATTGAATTTAGTCTGCAAAAGAGGACTTAGCATTAGAGCTGCCAGGGAAGCAAGATGGACACAGTGATAGGTGCACGGTTGTGCCAGTAGAACTCCTCATGAGGACAGCCTTCTCCTGGGATGAGAACACACTGCCCAGATTGCTTCTATCAGTGTTAACCAACAGGCAGCCTTCCCACTTGAGAGGGCTGTAGACTCTTAATTGGAATCAAAAGTCCCCGTGAGGATTTTAAATGGCATGATGAGTCCAGCAACTTTCCTCATGGAGGTCTTACACCCACGACCAATTCTAACAAATCTGTGATGAGTGAGTAAGTAAGTATGAAGTAGATCCTGCTGATAATGGGATCTGATCAGCAGCGGACAGAGAAGTGGTTGTAGGCATGGCTCCTGTGCAGAATCACAGAATCTGAACAAAAATGGTCTCGTTTACAGAAGCTTCACAAACTTGTGGCACGTGGATACTGGAAGTACGTGGAAAACTGGAAGAATGTTTCATTCCCTTTGCTCTCGTAGTGTCTTGTCTTTGTTTAATTGTGCTCTTGTGTTCTTCAGTTTAAGAGCAGTCGTTCCTATTACTTATAATTGTTTATGGCTGTTTAAATACTTCATAGCTTTTAAAATATTACTGTTTCTATTCCTGTTGCACGTGGTGCAGATCAGCTAAACAAATGTCTAATTGTTCTTTGCTGGCTAGATTATAGAGAGAGGGATTTCGTAGAAGAGCAAACTTTATTAGACAAAGAAACAAAAGCTGAATATGTCCACTGAGTATGTAAGAAATCAAGAATAATTTATATCAGGTTTTGTCTGCTCCCAAGGATTATTACAACACATCATAACATTCCAGGTGATGTCCCAGTTTGGTCGTCTGGGAGGCACTACTGTCACTTTGCACATAGAAGGGATCTGTAAGTGTGCTCAGGGAAAACACACTCTTATAATAATGGGAAGCGATGCGTGTGTGAAAGGAGTGTAGAAATTGTCATTATTTTCTGTACCGTTTTTTCAGATAACAAAGATCACACCGTGTGGAAACTGCGCTTTATTTCAGCTATGTAAAGATGTCACGAAGAAGGTGATCTGTCTCTAGACTCTCTTGCTTCTTCTGACAAGCGTTACTCCACCAACAGTCATAGTCTGTAGAAGACATAGATGCATAACTTGTTTTTAATCTAGACTTTTGGAGATCTGTTTATAGCTAAGTAGCTAGAAGTTTCTGTAATTTATGTGTAAATCCATCTTAGTCCACAGGAAAATACATTGATAGTACCTGCCTATAAATGTGTGTATAACATTCATACCAAGGAAGATTTTTTTTTTACAGCACCAGTTCTGAAGACAGAAAATCTGACTATAAATGCCATCATGAATCACTTTTTATCACTCTGTCTTAAGAGATACCGTAGATACTACCAGAAAGATCTGCTTCCTGTAAGAGAAGTCCACTGTCCCAGATAGTAATGGGTTCTTTTTCCCGCTGCTTTGCTTACTTAATGTTAGAAAAGTAGTTTGAGATACTCAAAATGATCTTAGGACATTGTATGTCCAAAACATACTACTCAATGTAGTTAGCTGTCATTCTTGTACTAGTCTTTGTGTAAGTGGACGCTTCTCAGAAGCCTAATGAGCGTAACTACAGAAGAAAGCTCTTTGTCAGTACCAAATATTTTAGAAGAATTTGAAGAACTGTAGGTGGAATGAGTGTATTGTGTATTTTCAGGTTTGCCTTGGCCTTTACTTTCTTTTCAGAGGTGATGCTGCGGGTAATGCTGAGGGTAGGAAGGCAGCTGCAGTGATCCAGAGGAATTCCTAGAGTCTGGTTTCTAAACACGCTCAGCAGCTAAAGCCCTTCACACTCTAGTGCCTAGAATTGGCCCCCCAGGGTGGGTAATTAATAAAAAAAATTGTTGAGCAGGATGCATTAAGTATATGAGCAATGTTTATAAAGCACAGTCCTCTAAGGCAGTTGGTTTTGGTAAGAAACAGCAATAATAAAGGATACTAAGAGTATTTAGTGCTGTGTTTAATTTGAAGCACTAAAATTCTGTATCTGCAGGTTTAAGCACCTGTGAGGAATTCTGCAAGTAATGTAGTCATTTGGAGGCCAGGATTTAAGGTATGAGCCTGCACTAAGAGCTCATCAACACCAAACAATTTTTCCTTCACCCTTTTTTTTCAAACGTGCCATTTCTAACACTTACCTCCACCATTTCATTTCCTTTAATTTCTTGCTCATGAGAGAATTTTTCTGATTTGGACACAAGCTTCCCATTGACCATGTTCACAGTACACTGTGGGAGCAGATTTAAACGTTACAAATCATTTTAGATTTTGGAATTCAGTTAGAATGAGGAACTACATAGTAAGGGACTTCATGATTAGGAATTAAGTTACACCAATGTTTCCTTATTGCATCTACTAATTTCAGCTGGAGACCACAGGATATTAATAGCAGTTTTAGAAGAAGAATTTCTGTTGATATGATAGAAGTGTGTGCTAACGGAAATAGTACAGCCAAGTTTCACTCTTACACAGAAACTGCAGTGTAAGGATGACTAAAGAGATGCACCCGTTCCTGAAATACATTACCTTTAACTTTCTGCCGTCCGTGGTGGTAATGTCAGCCTCTTTTCCAAGCGTGAACGAGTTAGTTACTGATTGCTTGGGTGTTTTTGACGTCACAACAAAGTCATCTCCTTTTTGTTGTATTTCAATGATAGGCTTAATATCTTTGGCCATTTTGATAACGTCGTCAGGCAGTGCTGTAAAAAAAGCAAAAAAATTACTTTTTCTGTTAGGAAATAGTCTGTTGGTAGGAAATAGCAAATTCTTTTCTCCGATAAAGGTGCAAAAAGATACAAACCAATAATAGGAAGTGATGTCGAAGTTAAAAGGCAAATCCTGTTTTGGATTCCTCACTTCTCTATGGGCACATTGTTCCATTTTGTCTATTCTGTGTAGATTTAGAGACTATATTCGTTAATCTTGTGTCAGAATATAGATGGCTTCTTTCAGTACCAGCTTGCCGGGTGATGACATTTTCTCCCTGAGGAAAACCATGTGTGTATTATTTTGTTTCCTTCACCTCCCAGGGAGGTTGGAGGTGGGGGTTATCTCTCTAGTCAGAGCTGCAAGAGCACGAGTAACCTCAGCCTACCTTATCGGGGTGTCTCTGGCCTGATCAACAACGCAAGTACCTCAAACTGCATTATCGGGGTGTCTCTGGCGTGATTCAAGAGTATCGTCTTTAGCAGTAGAGGGGTTGGTTCAGGCATTGTACTGTCAGACTAGACTTTTCAACTGTAGCTTTTATTCTGGTGAACATCTCTTATGTACATTTCAAAACCCCAATGTGAATGTTTTGTCAAGGTTATACGTGCATTTTTATTCATGTAGGCACCCACTAAGTCAATCCTTCCCCATGAGTAAACCCGTGTAACGCATCTTAATCATAGTGCCCTACAAAGTGCCAGCACCACTCGTAGCACTCTGGAGGTCTGCATACCCCATTGCCAGCTTGTTTCTACTTAAATGCATTTGTAAAGTTATGTGTGAATCAAAACGAGTTGATTTTTCATCAACTCTTCTTTCACGAGGGACTCATCTGACGCTGAGGAGGGATTTGGGGCTTATCTGTAGCCTTTCTACATCAGTTTGTACGATTTTGAGCATCTCTTCGTTTCCAAATTAGACATAACAGACTTAGCTGGTAGTTCAACATGCAAACAAAACAAAAACCCATAGAAATACCATTAGAAAAGACGTCATGCAAAGTGTGTGTTGCAATCTGAGCAAATTATTTCAGAAGCAGACGCTTACCAAGAGCTTTCAGAAACGCTTCGTAGTTCTCTTGAGCGTAGACCTGCCAGGTTCCGTTGAACGCCATGCTGGATGTTACAAAGCGGTTCTGGGCAGTGGTGCTGGTAGGACAGTGAGGGCTCTCCCTGGTCATTCAGATGCTATTTATGGAAAGGGAAAGGCCAGCCCGAATGGTGAGATGACTGGCTAATTATTAACCTTTAAGTAACAATCATTAATCATTTATTTGTTCTTAATGATCATAACCTCTCGTTCATTCTGCTTTGTGGAAAGTCTTACCTTGACCAGCGAGTTTGGGCTGTTGTGTTATTGTGGGTTACTGAACTCGGGTAATTATTCAGAGTTGTTGTGAAGTGTTGCCTGGATTAATTTGTTTTCTTTTTGTTCACAGCTTCTCCGTTTAATACATTTTCTGTGTTTTGGAAACTGTTTTCTGTGTTCCTTTAGTTAAAATGGCATGATTTCCAATAGATGCAAGGTAATTACTGTCTTACAACAGGAACTTCCTAATTATCACAGTATTCTTTACCATGGGCCCTTGAACCTTATATGGTAGGAATAAAATCCACAGCTATTTGTTCCAAAACTGTGGGCCTCCCATTGCTTGAGGACAGGGAAAACCGTGTTGGAGTGGGACAGTCAGTTATGACTTTATCCAGGAGACGTCAGTAATGTGCATCTAAAACTGTATTAAATTAGTGTTTTTTTCAATAATCACTGCATACATAGAAGATTAAAAGTGAAATAAAACATGGACCATTGCTTGGAGGCTGAAAGGAAAGAAGTAAATAGGATGTATTGTTTTTCTTCTCACCAATTGCACCAAGAATTCCTCCCTCATTGTAACTATTGAGTGATATTCCTCGGTGTCTGTACAAGCACAGATTGATTTTGGAACACATTCGTTAGATTATGTCTTGCAGTTAATATTGCTTAATTCAAATAGAGCCTGTAGCCCAGGGGTGGGTGACCTTTCTAAGTTAACTTTTATTACTCCATACCACTCAGTAATTCTTCTATTTAAATAGAAAACCAATGTTCAACTTGTTCTTGCAGATTCACAACTTTTTTTTAGTACGTAATTTTAAAGAAAATTCACACACAAAGAGCCAATTTGAATTACGTTTACCTATGGTGATACCTAAGGAGCAAGGAAGAGGTCGTGATAATGAATAAAGCTGTATTTATGTGTGGGGTGTAACACACGTGGCTCTAACAGGTACATATTTGTACTGGAGTGGTTCTAGGACACGATTCATCTGTTTTACTACAGAGGAGTGTTAATGATGCCATCAGCAGGGCCTGAGTTTCCTCATTCACTGTAAGGTGAATCTAGACAATTAGCTAACCTCTCACGTTTTAATATTATTAAATTTAATAATACAAATTATATACATTTAATTTAATGTCTGAAATGTAAGTGCCTTTGGTCAAACGGTTGGCAATCCTGTAGAGGATTGCTGTGCTCACTGCTGTTAGAACAGTTTATGCTAGTTTGTGGAGCAAGGGAAGATGCTATTTCGGTGAATAAATGTGTTTAGTTGGGTGGCTGTATCAGGAATACAATCACATTTTTATCTCCCACTGACACAGCTGTACTGGGAGAAGCTGGGCGTGTAGCTGTGGCTTGAGAGCAGTTGAGAGGCCACACTTTTTTCTACATCCAGAACAATCTAACATAACTAATGGACCTAAGAATCTCTTTAATTCTAAAGAACATAGGTGTCTGGTAGGAGGAAAGGATCTGTGTCCACCTCTGTAGACTTTCACTCACCCCCGTTGTGTGCTGCTGTGTGTCAGTGTCTATATAGAAGCTGAACGTGTTCCTCTGGAAAGAACCAAGCCCTGAAAATGTCACTGTCTTGTTTTCTTCCCACATGCCTCAGGTTTGTAAAGGCGCCTGCTTCAGGGCCCTCATTCAGCACAGTGCTTAGGAAAATTCCAAACTTCCCATACACAGGCCGGCTGATTCCGAGAGGGATGTACTTGACAACAGTGCTGAGGTGTCACCAAGGGTATACGTTTAATAATACACACACAAAAGCATTTGTCATCTACAAGATAATCAGTAACATGTAGTGATTTAATACTCAAAAAACTCCACTGAAACCTGGGTCTTGTGCGTGGATCCTTTTGTGTTTCCCACACAGATTTCCTAGGGAGGAGTTTCTCTGTGAGATGAGCATGCCTGTGTACACACGTGCGCGCACAGACAGGAGAATTGCTTTCTATCAACTACCAAAATAAAAAGACTAAAATATTACTAAAACAAAAATAGAGACATGAGCCTGAATTTTAGGGCGGAGACACTGAAAGGAATCGGGAGTTAAATTCCTTTTAAATTCAGTGAGATGTCAATGATTAATTCATTTAGACTTCTTCTTTATAATCCCACGTGGGACTTCCTCTTCCTTTCCTACTGGCATCTCTCCGTGCTTATAGACGCTGATAGTAACCTGCCCTGTTTCAGAGCCGTACTTATTCTTAACGTAGATGCTGTATTTTCCTGTGTCTTCATTGCAGACCTTCTCGATGGTAATCGTGACAACTGTCCCCTTCACATCCATTTTGTAACGGTCCTTAAAGACGATAACCTTCTCATTTTTGAACCAAGTGATTTCAGGGTAAGGATCTCCAGATATGCAGCAAGTTAAACACAGGGTCTGTTGTAAACCAGATAGAAATAGGTTGTGAAGATATAGATGAGCAAGGAAATTCAATTGATGAGAAATTAAGAAAAATACAAATGATTTCTCTTAGATGTCCAATAGGTGAGATTCCAGGACTCTCCACTCCTTTTCCTGATATCCTCCAGTATAATCAGGATTAACTTGACTGAATTCCCTCGGCCTGACTCATCTTTGTGCCACTGTCTTTTTATAGCTTTCTTACACTGTAAAGTGACACTTAAATAGGCACACGGTGAATTAGCAATTACTCGTCAGGATTTTTATCCTGCCTATGTACCAGTAAAGGAGCGTGTGACTCAGAACTGTAAGCAGCGAGTTGGTATGACGGGAAAATCAGGTCGAGCACTTAAAGGCCTTAGTCTAATCCTATGAACTGGGAAGACAACGAAAGTGTCTGGCTGTGAAACAGGCCTGGGAAGTATTAACATCTGAAACCTGCAAGAAAGAGGTTCTGTGCCGCAGAGAGCACCTCTATGTGCAGAAGCACGTGCCCGTTTAGAAGCACCGTTGATACAGGGGCTGGTACAAGTGTTGTGGAAGGTAGCACTTCACGCTTCTGGCCATTGCAGCAGCTCGGAAAGGCTCCTGGGAACGTACAGGAGGGGAAACCAAGTAGTTTTCTCCCCGTCAGTTATTCTAGGTCCATGCAAGGGCCAATTATATGAACAATTACTCAATATTACCTTGTCCTCCATGATGGTGGCAACATCTGGCAGACCTTGAACAACTCTGGCACGACCTGGGAATGAACAAATACGACCTTTTAGTTTTACTTATCAGCGTACTCAGCTTTGCTTCGCAGAAGGAAGGAAATAAATTTACTTACGCTTTTCTGCTATCGCTGCTTCCCTGAAAGTGAGAGAGAAGAAATTACAGTGGGTTTATTAATCAGGCATTGTATTCTCAGTACAGAATTTGACCCTCAAAATAGATACAGTTGTGAAAATGTTTAGGCAGAAACTTACTTTAGCCTTCTGTGCTCAGTGAGGGCGTCCTCAAAGGCTGCAAGGAGCGAAAAGGTTTTAGGGAAAGCTGTTGTTTATTTCGTCTGACATAGAAGATTTAACATAATCCATCAGAGTTGGGATTACGGGTGTTTGTGCGCATGGAGATGTGTAATTATCATCTAGACAATATTCATATTTGCCTTAAGGAAATACAACTATTTATATACTACTGAAGTAAGTGGGATCTAGTACTCCCTTTCCAAAGAGAAGCCCAGAGCAGGGAAAAAAACCCCAACTTGGAAGAGTTTGGAAAAGTGTTTGTAGCCCTGAAGCCACATTCTCTTTTCCAAGATGCCCCCTGTGAGCTCTGTTGGCCTGTGGAGGAATTGGACACGTCCAGGAGCAGCTGCCCTCCCACTGATCCTTTCCCCAGGAGCGCCTTACGCCACAGCAGCAAGGCTCCCGAAAGGCTCAGTCCTTTCGCTGCCCACGTCTCCTCTCCCCGTGTTTCCTTGACTTGCGTGGGCCCTTCACTGCCCTTCTTAACCCCATTTCACTGCGTCCTCTCCTGGAACTGTGGCTCCAGCTCAAGTAAAGGAGGGAGGAACCACTGCTCATGATCTGAAGGAATCTTGGAAAGCAGCTCAGGTGTATCTCACCCCCGTGACTCAGCCTACCTTGTCCAGACAAGTCCGTTGACAGTTTGTGAGAGTTGTTCCCGTCAAATAACTCCAGGGTGTATTTTCCTTTATCTGCATCGGTTGGGTTCAGTATGTGAAGCCAGACCTGATTCATTGTGCTCCCAGCTTTCAGTCTGTCGCGGCTTTCCAGGCGTTTCTCCCTGAGTAAACAAACGGTAGCATTTCAACAGCATTTAGTAGTAGAGCTGTATAAATGAGAGCACTAACTTTTTCTAGACATATTCTGGTTAGACTAAGGGAGCGGGAGCCGGGACCCCACTCTTACTTCCATAGAGAGTTTTGTACTTGCTCACTTTTGAAAATCTCCCGGGGCTTCTAGCTGTGCTTTTAGGCAGTTTGCCAAAGCTCTACAAACTCTACAAAAGACCTCTTAGTTCTTATTTAGGAGATTAAATAGGATGTAGATGTTGAATATTTGTAAGCGTTTAGCCCTTAAATGTTGTTAAAAATTGGCCTCCTTATATACATGTGTAGGTGGTATCTAATAAAACACCAGTTCTCTATTTTATGAAGACATCGTGAGGCTAAATTAGGTAGAGTTTTGTGGGAAAAGAATGGAAGATTGGCGAGGAGGATTGTAAACACCCTCAAGTGACTTGCAGCTGGGCTGTCAAAAAACACAAATATCACACGAACTGTTGCTCAGCTTTGCGTGCTTGAGGAGGAGAACCTCTGCGTTTAGATAACACAGGTCTGGGAGGGATGCAGAGGCACCTTATCAAACACACTTGAGATTCCTGCCCTGGTGTGGGAAAGATCTAAGCACAGTGGGAAACTGCTTGCGAGAATCCTTGTTATACAGGAGAAAGCAGCATGCTTTTAGCTTAAGCTTTAGCTTTTTCTCTCCAGCAAGGCCCAGGCTCTGTGGGGGCAATGTCCCTGCTTGCGTGCTTCGGCCTGGGAACGGCTGCGGAGATCCCCTGGTTCGTGAGGGAACAAGAATGAATTTACTCTTTGCATTTCAACCATGGTTTTGTGGTTGTTCCTGTGTCCTGCCTGTACCGGCTTGAACACGTTTGGAAAGAATTTTATAATGTTTGTGAATATCTGTTATTCAGAGTGGGGAAATAGGGTGGTTTAGGAAAGTGCCAAGTAGTAGAAATAAAGAAATTGAAAAAACCAGCTTCTTTTCCTGTCTGTAGCCAAGGTGCTGTAACTGAGCAGTACCTTAAATACATCATTATTATTCTAGTAAAGTTGGTAACTTATAAATATTCTGCAGTGCTAAATAAAAATAACATGACTGCTTATTTTGGAATTCCCGGACGTGTTTCAGGATGCAGAGTCAATTGTGGTTTTTACTCAGGCAAATCTACCGTTGCCTTAAAAAGCTGCAGGCTCAGGCCCAACATGTTTAATTTTGATGATAAACAGTCAGAAGCAACAGTACACCAGAAGCCTTGCAAATCTCTTTTGGGGACTCACTTGTGGTACCAAGTTGTTTTCATGTAGTCTGTGTAGTACTCAACATCTGTGTAGATTTTGATGCCTTCCTCAGTAGGCTGAAGTTTCAGAGGGGTGGCAGAAAGAGCTGATGGTAGAATCAAAAGACTGCAGTTGAGGAGCATGTTCAAGAACGCACAGTTTGACATGGTATGCAAACAGAATCCCGAGCACCCTGCTCAGATTTCCCGCTGGAGAAGGTGGCTGGTTGAAAGCTGGGTGGTGTTCTACCTCTTGAAGACCCTGGACCTTTTAGCCAGTAGAAAAATGTCAGCGTCTTTCCTAGAGACCTGGGTCTGTGGTACACATCTCAGAAGTACCACAGCTTGCCCAAACCCCCATAGCAAGTGATGTGACCAGGAGCAGGCCGCCAGCACGTAAAGGTCACAGAATTAATTTGTAAGTGCAGAGGGCTTTATGGCCCTGGGTTTGTTTAGTGACCATCCTCCTGGGCAGTCAAAGGTGCTTGTAACACTAAGGGAACAGTAAATGGGTGGTTTTGCACTTGATCCAAAGCCTGAGCAGCTTGCTCTGGTCCTGGCACCCCACCTTTCCCCCCTGCCATTGTCACTGTGTTGGGAAATGACATACCGCTGATCCTACACAGCTCCTTCAGAAGGTCTTCAAAGGCTGCAAAGACATAAAGACGTAAGTGCCTATCAACACAATACCCACCAAATCACATCTGATCTAGCAGCTTAATTTCATTATGTTTAAAATGTTTTAATCTAGGTGTTCTTTCTTGTCTTTTTCCGTTGCAAAGCTTAGTGGGAGTGGAGTTTTTGTCACTGACTCATTTATTTTTAGATGCTGGCCATTTCTTACTAAATTTAGGTGTTTCTATCTTCCTTAGCACTCAAAGTGTGCAATAGACTGTCTCACAGAGAGCAGATTTATGGATCAGGTTTAAATGATAGATTCCAGATGCCAGGGTAGGATTTAATCTTGGGAAGCAGCCTCTTCTGATTGATGCTGAATGGAAGTGACGGAAACATTACTGAGCTTTTAACTGTGCTGCTCAACAGAATTTCTAATGCGGTCACAGCTTGAGAAATGACTGTATATGTAAATGACATTAGAATGTCAGAACTGCATATTTATTCTTCAATTTCCAGAGCATATCCAGAATACTGAAAAGTGAAGCAGGAGTCGGCAGTAACATGTCATTGTTTTTCCACTGGATGTCGTTTTTCACAATTATTCTGTCGCCAGAATTCAGCCTAGAATGTTTTTCCCTGGTGGGGGATGCAGAGTGGAAATGGAAGTTTGTCCTCCTGCTGCTTTGGAGAACTGGCTGAACTTCAGGACTGAAAGGTTGCCTGTAGATTATAAATGAAGTATGGTATGGCCAGATGCAAAAAAAAAGCTCTGAGAGAGCTTTTATTCAGTTCATTGGGCTCTGTATAACTCCTGCAGAATGAAAGACTGTTTTACATTTGATGCCTCCAGGCTCACGTGAAATACTTGTGATTTTTAAAATGATCAGAATATAAGTGTGCTATAGTATTAAGGTTTGATCAGTAACGTTTTATGCAAGGTTTAATCCGTACAGCAGCATGTAAGTACTAGGGTGATGAACAATGTGGTAGAAAGCTACGACATTTGTTTCTAAATCCAAAGTGAATCCCAGGCAGGGGTGTGACTGTGTGTGATTGTCCTTTACAAGGTGCTCTTACCTCCTTTTATGAGGTCAAGTTGGGTGTAGTCCTCTCCTCGGTCATCTGAAACAAGTGCTTTGTATTGACCCTCGTCTGCTTTGGTTATCTAGCAAATACATAGTACATGTGTAATATTTATTTAAAAAAAACCCAACAAAACCCACCCACACATACACACACTTCCTCCCAACAGACATTTCACGTAGCAATGGGGCAAGGTTAGGAAAAGCTGAGATTTTCTTCTTCCAAGGAATTTGTCTGGACAGATCAGAAAGGAGGGCAAAAAAAGGCCGTTCACTCCAGAGCCTCCTCTGAAAGGTCAGAGCGGTTCCTGGTTCTTATGAACCGAGATGTTGTTGGTTATGGGGAGTCCTTATCTCAGCTGTTGCCACCAGTCACCCTGTCCCGCTGGGTGCCCTTAGCAGTGTAAGGTACGGGTACGTCTGGGACTCGGTGGGGATGAGCACCCACCGCTCCGTAAATTCTCCTCGTGTCGCTTTAACTTCCAGCCTGCAGTGTTCTTGCTGCTCCTCAGACCTCGTGAGCAGAGATGCCTGGTCACTACATTTACCTACTTGTTTTCTATAGGTGGTTCGGCTGTTTGAAATTAAGATGAAAAATCCAACCCAAACCATGGAATGTTAGTAGGATCAATCCATAGTTTTTGCATTTTCTCATGATCACCAAAGCCTCTGAGTTGTCTGTTTTTCACCTTTTTAATGCGGAGGGTTCCTATCCCAGTCTGTGGATCAAACACACCACCTGCTCGTGCTTTCTTGTTGAAGAACCATTGGAAGCTGGT
Source organism: Eurystomus gularis (assembly GCA_013400335.1). Taxonomy (NCBI): domain Eukaryota; kingdom Metazoa; phylum Chordata; class Aves; order Coraciiformes; family Coraciidae; genus Eurystomus; species Eurystomus gularis. The sequence goes on from VZZY01013607.1 coordinate 518,723, forward strand.
GTCCTTTCTCAGGTTTGTTGCCTGTTTGAAGTCAACATGTAGAAGTCAGGCTCCCAAATGCATTTTATTTCTGAATGCCTGGATGTCCCTCTACTATGAAACATCACTTGCATTAGAGGATTGCTGCAGAATCTTAGCAACTTCCTTCTTTATTAAAATTTCTGTCCAAGATATACCATCTCTTAGCTTTCATTGGTCTGCAGATAAGCATTTGGATGAGCACTGTTCATACCCTTCCCTTAAAATTGACGTCTAAAATTTAATGCTAAAGGAGTTCAGGCTGTGCACTTGCATCATACATCTGTGCATACCTTGCAGGTAAGGAGTACTTCACAGTTGTCAGTAACCTTCCATTTCAAGTTCTCTATAAAATGTGGACCTAGAAAAGAAAATAAATGTCTTGAGCAATTAGTTCCCGCAGCCCTGAAGTGTTCCCTGCAGAAACGCCTCCATCTAGAGGTGAGTCCCCGCAGTGCAGGGAACGCTTCACGCTGCGGAGCTTCGCATGGGATGAGCACCACAGTTCAGAGCATGTCATTCTTGCAGGCTTTCTAACGTCCTCAGGTAACACGTGTTTGCTGAGGAATCCTATCGCAAAATGCAGTTAATGGTGCTGCCTAACCAGCCCTTTATGACTCCGCTTTTCATGCAGTCAGTGTAGGAGCTGATGGATGAATTGCAGTGGAGTGGAGAAGCCATACACTGATTTTCTTCCTGATTCTGGGAGGGCAAACTAGAGGACAGGGGACTTTATGTACACTTTCACCGTATATTAAGCGTCTCTGAAAACAGGAGACTGGACCTTCAGTCTAATGTGGTATCACAGTTGTTATTAAGTGAATATTTTTAACCCTGCTAGAAAGGGATCACCTTTCCAGTTGTATTTTTTCTCTGAAGCTGTTCTATAAACTTCCTTATTCATGTATATAAGATGAGGTACGAAATGAAAGCAGATGCATGGTTCTTTTTAAACTTCTCTAGAGAATCCTGTTTTTTACAAAGAAAGTGAGTGCATCTTAATTACATGTTCTATATTGAGATTGGACAATTTTCGGAATTCAGGGATGTTGAGCGTTACAGCACTCGTGCAGAAGATCTATATTAAGGATCATGACTAGCATGTCTAAAACGATTTAAATACATGAGTTTGATTTTTGAGAGCAGGACAGAGGATGTTAAAATAAGGAATCTTATCCTAGGGTATTAATCAGCTTAAATAATAAGCTTTAAAAACATGATAAACGTATTTAGAGCACTCATTGCAAAAGCTTTGCCATCCTGTTGGCACAGTTCTGGCAAGTTATCAACCTCCAGCTCCTCTTACCCTGCTTTTTCTTCCATTCTCTCCGTTTTGCATCAGCCTCCTCTGCAACTTTAGCAAAACCTGTGAGAACAGCAATGGTCAAAGTCAACAACTCCCCCAACTATTTCTCAGTGTAACACTTTAGAAATTCCTGATCATGAAAGGGATTCTCATTAGAGCGGTGATGTTTGTTAAGGAGACACCTCTCGTGCGTGCGTTACCTCCAGCCCCACTGAACAGATCGGTGCTGTTGTTCTTTCATTCTACTGGTTGCTCAGAACTTAACATTTATTTTCATTTTTAAAAAAGAGTCTATGAAGATCTGACCATTATACATTTAGGAAATGAAATCAGAGTTTTGACTACACTGAAAGATAAGCTCGAAACCCTGAGATTAAAATATTTTTAAAGGAACATGGAAGGAGGTGGGGAACGTAGAATTTACCTCTGTTTTAGACAACTACATGTAACTTCAGTTCTCTGCATTTCCTTCATTGTCAGTAAAGAAAAATGGGCACTTTTAGAGCTAAACTGATTTTATATCCTGAGCTTAGTCTGTGCTGAATCACCCTAAAACTGCCTTTTTCCACCAGTTGTATGGCAGACAAGTAGAGTTGATATTTTACAGACACTTTCCATTGAAAAAGTTTGGAAACTTCAGCAGGTCACTTGAAAGCAAACTGCAAGAACTGAAAATAGAGATAGACACTCTATGGGGAAGTATATCGCTGAGAATCTTGTTACTTTCTATTTTTAATTAATTAAAGAAGGGCTTCTAGCATATACAGTGCTAGCTTATACAAGGACCTGCATGTTTCATGTTCAGCTTTCTTTGTTGCTTGGACTTCTCGAGTACAGTTGACACTGGTTTCTTTATCGCATTCAGTTTAATGCAATTCACCAGCTGTTAAATACACTGAATTTTCAACCTGATTCTGTGCTGAGGTAAATGAGTACATGTAATAACCCGTTGTACAGTTTACTGCAAGACAGACAGTTTGCTATAGCAAGATAATCTGTTAAACATTTGAAAAAAAAACCCTAAGCATTCCACTGCATATTTTGCTTTAGCAGAACATTTTTATCAGCAAGAACTCAACCAAAAGCTTTGATCAATGTTAAAGAGAAATGCAGATAATTTCTTACATTATTCCTGGACTTTAAATCTGTGCTGAAATAAATACTTGTTCTCCCCATTCCCAGTGTGCCATTATAACAGTCAGAAATACTTTGGGGCCTTAAGTGCCTAGAAAACTTTCCACTGAGCATGGCAGTCTATATTTGATCCTAAATTTCCACTTACATTCATCCAGAAGAACAAGGGTGAATTGATTTTTAGCTTTTCCATCTTGCAGCTGGGCTGTGTACACCCCTTTGTCGTCATCACAGAAATTCTGGATTATCAGTTCTACGAGGCCTTTTCCCTTGACAAAGTTTATTTTATGTGTCTGTGTAAAACAAAGGAAATGCAATAAACTGAATAGTTTTTCCACAGCGGAACTGTTCCAAGGTCAGATCCTGGCACAGCATCTCCTACAACACTCAAGCATTACAGTTCTTTTATATATGTATCCTTACACACTTCCCTCATCTTACAGGAGTCACGAAGCCAGTGCTCTGATAGTCTATGCCCTGGGACTGATCTATTATTTATCTGTACGCAGCAGAGCTGCTTACAGCAGAACTTTTCTCTGGGAGAGAATTTCTGTTAAAACCACAGAACACAATACCTTCTTTCTTCTTTGACACTACAGACTTCCCAGCTTCCCAGAACCAGTATGATTTTGAGTATAGCAGAAGCGTTGCACTTAGTTACACATCAGTGGCGTGTAATTGGGTTCTTGGGGCAATGATGAGCAATTTTGCCACCCTCTCGATATCATGCAGACACTACTGAACCTGTTAAACATACACCCAGAAACCTGCCAGACACTTAAACATAAATATCATTGTTATGCTTTACTGCCTTGTTTGCTCTGAGCAAATATTATGATTACAAAGAGCTTGACAAATACTTTGGAATCGTGCATAACCATGTCAGTTCTCCAGTGTAGAAAAGACAGTTCTTAGGACAGACAAAGCCTTCCAGAAATTTCCTACACATTGTGTTAAAAAACCCCAGCATTGCAGTAACAGCTCTGAAATTCTTTGGCCTAGTTCACTCCCTTTGTTCTGTCTGGGGTTTTTTTTTTTGTTATCTTGGCATGGCTACACTGCATTTAACTGACGGGCAGATGATTTATATTGTTCTTCATTCTCAACTGTTCTCCCCTCTGGTCCTGTCATTCCAAATACTTTTAAAGTGTTATAATATTAACTTGATATAGGCAGACACGGAAGAGGCTAGAACGTTATTTTCAATAAGGAAATTGGTTGGTGTGCACTGTAACACGCGGTGCAGTGTCACTTCCAGTGCCTCAGACTGAGAAATAAATCACTTCCATCTGCTCTTAGAATTCGTGAGATTTATCCGTGTTCAGTCAGAGAGACAGGATGGAAAGCTTGCTGCTTTGCTTGGTAGAGCAGAAGGAAACATCCTGTCTCCTTGTGAGGGGTGGTATTTCTTTAGCACGCACTGAACTGAATTGAGTTTGTTCGCCCCCGCCAGAGCTCTCTGTCCTGCGCCTGTGGCACTTGTGTCACATGGATTATACACGGCTGAAAATTCCCCTTGTGGGAGACGGGCCTTATTTTAAGCCCGCGAATAAGCCCGTTAGTCTCAGTAATAGTCTATGAGCTTGGTGGGAGGGTATCTCACTTTGCCCTCGATCCCCTCCCCTTTAGGAGGCGGTACGGACACCCGCGCCCGACCGCAACACCCCTGTAAAAGGGAAGTCTCTGCTGTGACAGGATTGTCAGAGGCAGCCTCTCGGGATGGGGTGGGTGGCAGGAGAGCTGGATAAAGAGGGGATGTTCTCTGGGTGTTACCACTGGAGGTTCTCCCACGGCACTGGGGAGCAGGACACTGTCCTGGATAACAGCGTTGGTGCTGCAGCCTTGCCTGGTGCTAGGACTGGACAGCTGGAGAATCAGACAGTTTGGCTTTCTGTTTATGCACAGTGGAAAACTGAGACCTAGAGACATCCAAAAACACACATCCAAATATCTGCTGGGAGTTTAGAGAGCTGGGAATGTATCTGCTTGTTCTATCTCCCTGTTCAGCATGGGGAAAGTAAGTCATAATTAAAAATAAAACAAAACATACTGGAGTACTTGTGAGCTCCTTGTCATTGAAGATTAAATGCAGCTCTGCATTTGGTGACAGCTTTTCAACCTCCAACCACAACCGCACTTCTCCTTTCTCCAGAACATCGATGTTCCATCCGGATATCAGCTTGATCACTGGAAAACAGAGAACCACGGAGGGAAATTCCTGGCCGACCACAGCATTTGGCTCAGCCAGGTCATGCCAGGGTTCCTCTTTCGAGCTCTACGTGTACAGTTGTGGCTTCTTACTGCTTCAACTTACAGGGGTTCCTGATTTCATGGCTACGTTTTAACAACTTGTCCAGATCTGAAATGCAAATAATAACAAGTCATTTAGATTAGTACTAGGCCCAAACAAATTCATTGTGTCAGTTTAATTCGTTAGTGAGCTTTATTTATGTCAAGAAGAAGATAATAAGTACAAAACATTCAACAGCAGGGAGGACTAGAGAAGGCTGTGAAGGTAATTCTTAGTTATGTCGGAATAAAATGTTGGCTGTATCAATTCAAGAAGCACGTGAAAAAGTTTTAAATCCCTGTGGGAGTGTGGCTGTGTGTGAAATCTGAACTGGAATGGAAAATGACCTGCCAGGAGCATGGAATCTTTTCGTAGGGGACTGTAAAAGAAACTGCACTTGAGCCTTCAAGGAATGGGAAACATCTTTCTAATGATGCCACTGTCATTAAGTGACGTCAGTCACTTACTATTCCTCTACGAGAAACTTTCCTCTCAACAACTAATTTTAGAAAATTACGGCACATTATTGTTCTTGTCAATTATTAGTTTTTACCTTCTTTTGTTAAAGTGCAGCTGGCGGAGATGTCATCATCTACATCTGTGACCTCCACTGAGTATATACCCAGATCCTTTTCCGATGGGTCTTTCAGTATAAGCTTAGATCTTAGAAATAAAAATAATAATTACATTTTCCTTAAAAATTATGCCTTCTGTTACAGAATGCAATACACCGGGGACACCCGGCACATCAAATATAGCGCTCCTTGTCATTTATATACATGGCACTGAGGAGCAGGGCAGAAAGATGAGCAGTGTGATGACTGACGCTTCCCTTTCGTGACCTGAAGATTGCACTGATGCCCCAGAGCTGAGAATCTGGGGCAAGAAATTTGCAGTTCAGTAGTCTATATGTATTTTGACTGAATATCGGAAGGAGAGGGAAACATTTGGCTTCACATTTTTCTCAGAGTTAAACGTGTCTTTTTTCGACAGTCCACCGTTAACTTCCTCAGCGTGCATTATATACTCACGTATTGCCTTTCTCTTCAGTCTGCACTCTGTCAGCTTCTGGTGGTCCTTCATAGTCCTTTGACCAGATAAATTCAGAGGAGTCGTTCTTTTCAGGAGCTTCAAAAGCCATATAAATGAAGCCCTCTTCATCGACCCCAAGTTCAATTTCATTTGTGCCTGTTTGAGCAAAAATCCCACAAAACCTTCCTTACCAAAACAGATCAGGACTTAGCTTCTAGATATCTAGCTCAAAACATTAGAAAAAAAAAGAAAAAACCAAAGCGTACAGCTAGAGTAAATTCACTTGGGCTGTTTGATTTGCTAATCTTTATTTTGACTGAGGTTCTGCCTTGCTATGAAACGTGTAGCTGATATTTTATAAAGCAGTGTACTGGAATCATAATATTTACAGACACACACAATCTCATCACTTCTAATTTCATACCAGGTTTGGTTTTAGCCACCACAGGATCCGAGGGGAGTGAAGGGGGTCCAATTCCAGCCTTGTTCCGTGCTCTTACTTGGAAAATATAGCTTTTCCCTGTCTCCAGATCGGAAACCTGCAGGAAACAACGACAGGAATTAACGTCAGGCTAAATGAGAAGCAACACGTGGCTACTAAGTGCATATACAGACCTTCATATGGGTGGTGGCTACGGGCTGCTTATTTATTTGTTTCCACTCCTCTACCCCTTCTTCACACATGTCTATGTAATAGCCTGTGACCGGGCCTGCTCCTGTGTACAGTGGTGCTTCCCAGTGCAGCTGCAGGGCTGAGTCTCTCACCTCAGTGCACTTCACGTCGTAAGGAGGGCCTGGGCAAAGAGGGGTGGGCTGTCAAACGGCGACAGGGAAAAGTGCAGCTGGGTGTGTTTTGTGTTTGAGATCAGAAAACCGGGAGTTCTAAGGTAATTAGCAGGTAGTGGGTCCATAGGAGAGGCTTTCTGTGCTAATTAACTGTAGAGATAGGTTCTAGAAGAAAGCATACATCAGTAGTTGAATGTTATTTGCTTTGGTGTATTACACAAAGTCATTAAGATATTAGATCCAGATTCTTCATTATCTGGAAACAATATTATTAAAAATACATGGGTGCTGTATCTTTGTAGTGCAGAAATAAAACCCTACGGCTGAATCAGAACTTCCCTAGAAGCCTTTGGGTGCATTTCTATACTGGGAGACACCCTGATACAGATCTAGAGCTTTCAGAAATCCCTTGGATTCACAGAAGAGTGAGGAGGTAACCAGTATCCCTGGTAATATCTGACTGTGGTTTTTATGCGAGAGGTACCTGGCTCTGGCATTGTCCATTCCTCACATTTGAACAAGTCACTGGGCTCCGATACTTCCCCAACACCAGCCATGTTCATTGCACAGGCACGGAATTGGTACAGGTGACCTTCCTCCAGGTTGCTGACCTTGGGGTTCAGAAGTGCAAACAGGTTATTAATGCAGCCCTGCAGGAAGACAGTCCTAGACTAGAGGAGGGAGAGGAAGAAGAGCTCAACCCTTGTTACAGCTACATTGCCCGCTACGCTTAAAGCAGGACAGTATTGTATCGGAAATGAATACCGTGTAGACTCGTTGAGGAATTGGCTGAGTATTGACTTCGTGCCAGTCTAGTTCAGATGCATCATGCTGATCTAGGAAATAACCCAGAATCTTTGTTCCTCCGTTGCGCTTCGGGGGTTTCCAGCCGATGGTCATTTCAGCCTTCCCGCAGTTGAGGAGAACAAACCCGTGTGGTGCTGATGGACAAGCTGCGCAGCAAAGGGGGAGAGAAAATGCAGGTTTGGGATCTAGGGACTGGGAAAAGGGGTGTAGGTGTGGGATGGACTGGGCTGAGGAAACCTCTGTGTGCTCACAGCAGATGTGATTCTATCTGTGTTAAGGTCCCCTAGTACCACTTTTGCAGTGTGAAATTATTTTAAAATGACCAGATTCTTATCTGGAAGTGACGGCAAAAGTCAGGGATGTGTCTCGGGATGTTTTCTGCATGTTGCTTTATGGTTTGTCTGACAGAAAAGATGGAAGCCGTGAGTTGATAAAATGGAGAAGGTGGAGGGTTAGATACGGGCTGGAGTAGATTTTGTAATTGCCCTGGAGAAAGTCACAACGCTGATTTCAAGATACCATCATTGAGCACTGAAAATGGCCACTTCTACCAGTGCCAAATTAATACTGCGAATGTAACACCCTGCTAAGTCCAAATGTTAATTAACTCTGTCCACGCTTGACAAGCATAATTGATGACAGCAGCTGCAGGGTACAAGAAAATTGGTTCCCGGTTGCTTTGCTTATCTGCTCAACATTATTACTATTAAATGCAATAGTAGCTATGTATGGTAGATCCATTTTTAAGGATTTAATTTTTGTGTGGACGTGCGGGTGTATGTTACTACTCACCTATAGCTGGCCTTACAACAATGGGCTCACTTTCTGGTGAGCTTTCACTTAGTCCTGCCTCGCCGACAGATTTCACACAAAAGACATATTCTTTTCCAGGCTGCAGCCCAGGAACAGTAAATCTAGGAGAGCAAATGAATATGTTTGTGTTTGAGCATTCAAAGTACAGGTAAACAGTCCTTTGAGCAGACGGCGATGCATTTTAATACGGCGTTGTTACTCACACAGCCGTTATTTACCATTACAAATTAAACCGTGCTGTGCCACATAAAATAGCTACCAATAAATCAGTAAGTGCGCATCCGATAGAGCGGTGTCACGCCGCTGACTGCCATTGTCAGTAGAATAAATAGAACGTTTTGATGGACTTTTTCTGCTTGACGTGCCCCCCCCCCCCAGCTAGCGGGGTATTCTAAATCCTACGTGTGAGTGACACCAACTTACTCTACTGGAAAGCAAGTGAAAAAATGGAATGTGGTTCTACTGGTGCCCCAAGGACTGTCTGCCTCCTGCGGATGCAGAGCCTGTGGAGATACACACAGGCTTTGCTGTCACTCTGGCTTTGGGTGTAAAAGTGAGACTTGGAGCAATATTTAATTCTAAAACAGGATGTAGAGGTTGTGTGCGTGCAAGCCAACGTGTGTGCAGTCAAGGAAGTTCTTTCTTTATCTGAAATACGACTCCAGCCATAAACAGAAGAATTCAAGGTGTCACCCTCAGTGGGGTATAACAGCTGAACTCACTCGTTACATGTCACGGGCTTATTATTGACAGTTTGCCATTCTTCTGTCCCCGTCTCCCGACAGTATATGTAGTAGCCGAGAGGCTCCAGACCATCCTTTAACTTATCCCACTGCAAAACAACAGAGGTCTTGGTGTCTCTGAAAGCTAAAACCTGAGATGGTGGAGGCAGAGTAGCTAAAAAAGAAAAAGAAACACAAACACAGAGGAAAGTAAGGGGGTTTAAAATGTCTAAATTAAAAAAAAAAAAGGTGAGTTGGCCAGTTTGATTTATTTTTTTTTTTCCAGAGCACCACTTTCTAATTAGAGCAGAATACCACAGACCTTGTCCCAGCCTGCTGCCTCTGTGTTGCTGTTTGGGTTTGCCATCCCTCACATTCCCGTACAGCCCATGGGTTTCTGCAGTTACACCTACTTAACTTGCTCTGAAGAGGAGAAATGAGACTCACACAGTAACTCTCCTTAACTGCACTGTGAAACGGGACCTGCCTCACTCTTGGGAAAAAAGGACAGTATGAATAAACACTGGGGCAGCTGTAAGAGGGGGGAATATAACAAAATAATCAAGAGTGAGTGCTCATCTCTGTATAGGGGAAACACGGGCACAAGCCTTTGCATCTCTGACTGTTGTCAGCTCAGTCTGGAAAGAAAACAAAGCAAATCAGCCCTGGGAGGGCTGCTGCTGTGTCTGAAGCCCCCAGAAACAGGCTGCTGCAGCAGGCACCTCGTTCCTGCCAGCACTGGTCTGTGGATCCGCTCTCTTACACAGTGCTGGGAGTATACTTGGATTAAACACAGGCTTCAACTGTTTCTTATTTTATTAACTGTAATTCCCCCATCGTTGCTTAGTTAGATTTACACTGCCCCGACCAACTGCAAAGTAATTAAACAAGGCTTTAAGGCTTTGAGAGATTTCCTGATATCAAAGCAAGTGCTGTGTAATCATATACCGTGAAGTCTGAAGGAAAGGAGGGGCGGGGGAACCCGCACGTTGCTTTCATAGCGCAGCCCCTTTGCCATAGCCTCGGTGTAGAGCATATTAATGGCATAATTACCCAGTTTTGCTCCGGCAGTTATGGGCTCACTGGGCAGGGATGGCTCACTGATTCCGTACTTGTTAGCAGATCGCACGCGGAAGCGGTATGGTTTTCCTTTAACAAGATCAAAGAGTGCAAATCTTGGGGAATTAACTGGCATATCCAGATTAACCATTTGCCAGGAGTCGCTGCCTACAATCAACTGTAACGAAAAAGGTGACGATTTACAACTCACGTTGTAGCTGAAGCTCAGAATCCTCCTGAACAGTAACAAAGCTGATCTTTACAGGACAGTCGTTTAAAAACCAACCAGAACAAAACCATCAATGATGTATTTGTTGTTGATATACCCAAACTTTTCTCCCTTGGCAACAGAAGGCCCCTTTGCAGCAGAAATGGCTCGGCAGGTGAGAAATGAGTTTGTATGAAAGGAAATTGGTAGAAGGTACACATTTACCACAAAATTATTAGTGGGGGACAGGAAAGTGAACTATTGTGCTGTTCTTCACAGCTTTTCCACACTTCAGTGGAAAGTCTTCCTGTTAAAACTCCGCTACTATTCTGTGCTATAAAACTTCCTTGTTTATTCTTTATTAATCATTACTACTTCTGTGTTGCTGTCAAGCGTCAGGATCATAGCTCAGGTAAACTATGGAGCTGGAGGGAGGCTGAGCAAGCCATTTTTGAGCTATAGCTCTCCAGTTATTGACACAATGAGGAACCTTGCCTGTGCTGCAGGCCGTCTGAGAAACAAATGATTCTATTCTGCAATTTCTCTTCTATTTGATATTATTTTCTTACCTTTTCCACATAGTAATTCAGTGGCTCTTTGCCTCGTGGATCTGGTTCGTCCCAGGCCAAAGCCACATAATCTTCTCTGACCTCACTTGCATGAACATTGGTAGGTGGCAAGGGAATTTTAATATGTCCTATGGGAAGCCAGAATAGATTATTCTTTTGTTATAACACGGCAGGAAAAAAGAATTCTTTCACAATGGATTATGTTTTCCCATTATAAAGTAAGATTCTTCAATATAAAGGAGGAGACTTAAACCCTTGGGGACACAGAGGCAAACCGAAACTGTTATAAAAGGCTGTGCTATTTAAGATAGTTTCTGGTCCTTGTGCAGCTTACGATGATTCACCATATATTGTCCTAAGTGTGTTTCCTCCAGAGTCATGTTATTACAGATCTCATCGTTGTAGAACAATCATTCCTCTCTGACAGAACGGCTCAGTATCAATTTAAACTTACCTTCCAGGTCATCCTTGAAAATTTCTATCATCCTGCCTTCGTCGTATGGAATAACTGTAATGTCAAAAAGGGCAATGTTATCCACAATGAGAAGGAGCTTGGGGCTTGTCCAGAAAGGCAGAGCCCGGGACTGTGTCATTTTATTATATACATAATGATAAGCATTGCATCACACATCTGTTGTAAATGGTAATGTCGTCACTGGTATTTTGATCTTTTTCTGTTCAGAACATTACTCGGGTGAGTTCAGCAAAGGCAGAGCGTGGCAGAATGTTGCAGAAATATTTGTGAGAAGAGGGAGAATCTGGACAAACTGCATTTGGTTATACCTGCAGCCTCGCATTGTACTTCAGGAGCAAATTCTCCTGGTTTTAGTACAAACCTGTCACTCTCTTGTCCTTGTTGGGGTCATATGTTGTAACTGGATCACTGGTTTTTGAAGGATGACTGATGCCCTGTTTATTGACAGCCTTTACTCGGAACTGGTAGGTCTGTCCTTCAGCAAGGCCCAAGACAGGGTATCTGCAGGTTCTCACAGGCTTGTCATTGCATGGGACCCAATCCTCTGAGCCAGCCACACACCTGATTGAAACACAGCCCATGGAGTTCCTTCATGGGTTTTCCACAACATGCTCATGAGCTTCTTTTTCTCGGACATGATTAACATACAGACCTTTCAATGTAGTATCCCAGGATGGGACTTCCTCCATTATCACTGGGTGCTACCCAAGAAAGAATCAAACAGTCTTTATTTACATCGTGGCATTTCACGTTGAGGGGGGATCCGGGTGCACCAGCAGTTTCTGCTGCAGCATCTATAGAAACACCAAGTGACAGTGGTTAGGAGGCTTTTTTCTTCTCTGTACCAAAATTTTCATTCGTTATTTTCATTTTAAGTGTCTAAGGGCCTCCATCCCAGTCATACAAGTCATATTTCCTGATACCTGAATCACTACTGAAAGTAAGAGTTGAACGTTTTGATAATTGTACCCATGCATGAAATTGGGAGGTATTTTCTTGTGTAGGAGGGTGTGATTCCTTCACACTAAGGCATTAGGAGAGGAGCTTCTGTTCAAGGAAGGATAGAATCCTGCTTTTACCTCTAACAAACACGTAAGTGGTCTGCTCTTTATATCCATCCAGTGTGGGGACACGGATATTGTAGAATCCTTCATCTTCTTTGTAAGCACATGACACCGTCAGAGAAGCCTCCCGGTCCTGGTACTTTAGTTGCCGACATTCAGAGTTCTGCAGCAACTCACCTGTGAAGCAGGAGAAGGGGTAAAGGAACCCCCCCTGAACCGGGGGAGCCAGAAGTGGCCCATTGCCAAATGCAGATAAAAACACAGAGCAAGACACAGGATCTGGAAGACACTCCTGGTATTATTGTTGTGCCTCTGAGTTATAGTCATGGACTCTGATCCTACTTCGTTGCTGTGCCTCTCTGTTCCCTCTGTACACAAATGCAGAGCAAAAACCGTGGTCCTCTTCCTGAAGAGTTTGCAGTACAGCAAGAAGAGTAATCAAATGCAGCTTCAGATGAATTGAGGAGTAAAAGGTACTTTTCACTCCAGGTAATGGGCTGCTCTGCAGTCTGCCAGCTCCGACTGAGGACACATTAACACTCCACATGCAGGATCTTCTGCCCGAGTGGTGCTCAAACCCATGGAAATGGAATGGTGCCTGCTGTGCACTTTGTGTGTATTTATCCGATCTGAGATACAAACCCTACCCAGATTCTCCTCAGATCACTTACACTCAATAGGTCCTGCTGTTTCCACAGCTGATTCTGGCAGAAGTGCTGGAGTGGTGAGAGCAGACTTACTGTGTTGCTTCAGCTTTCCAAAACTTAAGAGCACTGAAGGATTACCAGTTTGGCTAACCTCGACATCCTCGATTGCCAGCAGAACACCACAGGATATCCCAAAGGCTTTTTCACTGGAGAATCACTGGCTTTGCAAATGCTTGGCACCTTCACTGCATAGAACCAAGGCTCCTAAGCTATTGTTAGGAGCAGAAATGTCATTACCTCAAAACGTTTTAGTGATATCATCCTTTTACAAACGAGAGAAACATACAAATTAAATCATAACATCTGTAGCTTTTGAAGAGCAGCTCAAGAATCCTGAGTCCTAACTATCTTCTGTGAACATCAGATCACAGCTATGGCTTCAAATATATATATGTTTGAAAAAAAAAAATACACACACCATGAATGTATACCGTATGAATAGGGTATAGTCATATAGATATATGGATATAAATCGAGCTGTTGCATACAAACCATCTCTGAACCAGGTAATGTCTCGTTGGTGTTCGAGTAAATCAGCAGAGAAGTAACAGGAGAGGGTGAAAGGCTCCTTTTCTCTTGAAAATAAGGGTTTCAATTGAAAAGCAAAATCGGCCTCTCTGGCCGTAAGGGATCCTATGAAATAAGAGTAAAAGTCAGCAAGATAGAGAGACTTCCCAGAGCCTTCCTCCTTGTAGTATTTTTATTAGCATGTATTTAGAGTAGTACCTGAGTCCTGCACTTTTAGCATGCAGTCAGGCTAATAGGAAAAGCTATAGCTCAGGAGAGAAAGCACCAAATTGCTCCAGGCTATAAAAAGAAAAGAAATAATAATAACGACAATAATTTACTCACTTCTGTATATTTCTGAATCAAATCCTGACTCCTTTCCATAATATTCTACAAGACAAGAAGAAAAAGCATTTCCTAAATCTCATGCCAGTGTTTATCTTCCCCTCAAAAACATACAACAACGCGCAGCAAACAAAGTTTTCCCTTAAATTCCTTAAATTCCCAGCTTTTAATGTGAACCTTCAAAGTGTCATCACGTGGATGAACTAATTCATTTGACAGCTGGTGTAGGAAATTGTTCGTATGTCTGTACTAGTGTAAGTAAAACTGTGTTAAGCGCTCGTGTGCACACAGTTACTCTTAGCTAAGGAGGGATTTTGAGTTTGACTTGTCTTTCTAGGCTGCACTAGGAAAGTTAAGCCGAATAAAAGCTACAGCTTTTGTCATACGAGCTGACCAGTATGGTACTGGCCAAATGAGAAGCGTGACAATCTGGGATCATCCGTAACTGAAATGCTTCTATTACATCCCTGATGGAGAGAGAGCTTGGCAGCTACTCACTGCCACAGACACCACAGAAAAGGAAAGGAAAAAGTGTTGGTGGCATAAACGTTACTGAAAGTAGAGTTTGGCCAAACCCCTGCGTTTAAGCAGCATTCCCAGAGGATGATGTGGGATTCTTGAAGGCTACCAATGACTGGGACTTCAAGCTTTAACCTAAAGAAAGGATATCATCAGTCCTGAGACACTGAGGTAATTCCTGGAGCCGCAGGAAGCAAATCCCCTGCAAAATCAGTTGTTCCAACAGCCGTGGGTTCTTGGGAGGCATCAGACGTGAACGCTGGCCTGGCCTCTGAGAACTGCTGGCATCACAGCACGAAATGATCTGGAGCTGAAATCTAAGAACTGATGCACTTAACACAGGATGAACTCGAGATCTTTTCCTTTCTTTATAAGCTGCAAGAAATGCACATAAAATGATGGGGTTTTGGGTGGATGAAGCTTGGCAGTATCAGAGCTCACTCCTAAGTGAAAGCTGAGGACTGGTAATAGCTGAAGAGGGAAGAAACAGAAAGCACAAGAGGTAACGTGCAGCCTGGTCCCAGCTCCTGTGAGACCCTCAGTGATGTCTTTAGGGAAAATGAACTTCTGCTGTAGGAGCCATGGATCCCAGAGACCCTCCCCTGGCATCAAGGGCATTGCAGACGGCGTGGGGCCAGGAGAAGAGATGCCATCGGCCTGCCTGGGGGATGAGGAATGTTTCCAGTGGAGGCAGGATTAAGGCCTTGGGGTAGTCTCTATTTTCAGCATGTGAAATGCAAATAGCGAAAGGAAGCATCATGTTACTGGGATGGCTTTAGACAGGGTGAGGGGAGAGGGAACAGCGTGGGCCTCTCACCGCCATCACAAAGGACAATGTTGGGAACTGTTGGGAATGCTGTTCAGGCCTGATGAAGGACGGTTTAATCAGGCACTCAGAGGTGAAGAGAGCAGTCTCATCCAAGGTTCGCTGACAGACCACAGCCCGTGTTCTATCATCATGCCTGCTCTGATCCTAAAGATTCTGTCAGGAATTGGGAGGAGTATGTGATTATTGCCGTGGAATCTTTTTTCAGACAGCTGGTTCTGCTTTATGGCAAAGGCCCAGCTCCGGCGTTCCGGACATACTGTAAGAACCTTTGTAGAAGAGAAGCATTGCACACCTGGTAACTTCTTCTGTATCTCTGCATTAGGGTAAGGGGAAGTTAGGGAGCTGGGAGGGCAAATGAAGGTTTTCTGGGCCATGATACTCATCCCTTCAGAATTGGTAAGTGTGCTGCATATTTCCAGCTATGCTGAATTTTTACACTCTTTAATTAAAGGGTCTGAAAGATACCATAAACAACACACTTCTATTACAATTCTGGAGTCACACTCTTCTGTATGCACATGAATCCCCAAACGGTATTCGGAGGGGATCAAAATATGGCATGCAAAAAATAAGCATGATAATAACATAACCCATGACAGAGGACTAACAATAAATAAACCATCGAAAGCAAAGAAGACCCCTTCTGTCTGAAAGAATAGTTCAAGCTGGCTTTGCAAGTCAATCCGTTGGAGAAACCCATCTCTTCACAATCAGTAAGATGTCCAAAGCAAACCCATTCCCTTCCTATTGCTCTGTTAACATTTGAATTACTTCCTGGACTCTGTCAGTCCCACCAAAGTGGGACTAAAAGACCAAAGTCTTTAGTTCTGTAGGTCTGTTCTGTTTAAGCTTTTTATAACAATTTTTAAAATAGATATATGAGATGTGAACAGCTAAACCACTATCCTATGAGACTGCACTGCATATTCCTTAAAGCCTGGTATAATTTCCCTTCTCAAGAACTGGTGGTTTACTTCCTTCGCCATATGTCTGGGTTTGGCTTGTGCAGAATGTGCATCTACGGAGTCTACGCCAGTTACTTTAAGAACAGCACAGCTCAAAGAAGAAAATCCTGTATTTGCTCATGGTGGTTACTGATTGGAGAGAGAAATCTGGTATTCTATGCAATACTGCCCTGAGAGGTCCCTTTGAAAGCCACAGTACTTGTTACCCAATTTCTTGCTTATCTTTAGAAGGCTCTTTCTAAGCCTGTTCCGTATTTCACTGTTATTTATGGCTGTTTCATATCAGTCCAGAAGAAATAAGTACTTAAATTTAGTCCAGTCTTAGCCCAGTGGAAGGACAGCTGTGTCCGTCTGGAATCGGAAAGATTTTGCCTGAGTGAGAAGTGACTGAGAACAAGAAGCTGTTATATCAGCCTTATACACAGTCGTGGTAGCTCAGAATTATTGTAGCCAGTTGTGCTTTCTCCTCACTAATAACAGAGATAAATTCTCCTCTCCTATTAACAGATTGCTCACTCCTTTCTCTGTTTTTCCAGAGTGCTTGTATGTTCCTGTGATATAATGTATAGCATTGAAAATATTTTGAAAAATCGAAAGAATTTGAAATTTTAAAAGCAAAGGAACATTCTGTACTTACTCCTGACAAGCAGTGTAGCAAATGAATAAGCCTCGCCGTATCGGTTCTTAACTTCAACACTGTATTCAGCAGAGTCTTCCATGGAGCATCTGGAAAAAAAACATTTCCCCTTCTTTTTAGCTTTCAGTTATTGTTTGTGCTTCGCAGGACAAATTCAGTGGAGTTCCCCTTTAATCCCTGAATTTAGAAGCAAATATTTGCTTGTCACCAAGAAGCTGCTTTTCCTTTCAGTTACAAGGATTTCTTATATTTAGTGGTCATTTTTTTTCTCTTGCTCCAGAAGCAAAACATTTCAAGTACCGAACAGGCAAAAGACCTGTGGAACCGTGGACACTTGGTTCCATGGAAGATCTCCGTGTATCTTTATCACGTGTATAATTCACAGAGTTGAACTCATGTCATCCTGATTACATTGATCCATCCTAAACCCCATTGGTACGTCTGCTTGCAAAGTGCTCCTACTGTGCACGGCCTTACCTGGAATAAGAACATTTTGGCTATGTAAGAGGAGCAAAAATAAATAAGGCTCTAATTTTTTTTTTATTTAAAGGTTTTTTTTACACCTCATGAACTGCTGTTGAGATTGTTTCCTAATGGCAAAGCTTTAGCTCAGACACAACACACTGAAGTCAAGCAGGGTCAGATTCCAGAAGAATTTTCTTTTTTCTTTAGTATACAGAAACTGGGGGTTTCAAGAGAGCGGGTCTTATTCACCTGAAAAAACAAATCGGACAGGAGCACGTGCATTACCTGCTGATGTCCAGGGTCAGCATCCCAAACTTGTTTTTGATCTTGTATTTTCCTGCTGGGGCTAGGCGAGGGTCAATACGGACTCCGTTTTTGTACCTGGTTGAACACAAAGCAAACATGCTGCTTAGGAGATGGAGAAACTGGTAAAATTAACACTTTATTTTAAAATTAACCGTGTCAAACACAACAGAAAAGAGGAGTATCAATGCAAACCAGCCTTGCAGCAAACCTAAATCCCCTCCTGTAGCCCTGCGGGCTGCCTACGGGCAGCTTAGCATTGGCTTGGTGCTTCCTCCTCAGTTTATGCTCCCTGCTTTGCAGGCTGTGTGAGGGAGTTGGAGCAGATGTCTCTCACTTCTTTGTGTTCTCTGGGGATCTGTGGGAGGTTTGTATTCTCTGTGCTCTTTGAATAATTCAAAGAGGTTGTTCTGGAAGGACACCGGACATCAGGAGCTCTGCCGGTAGAGGGGTTAGCTGCCTACAAAGTCATTAGTAATCCAAATGTTTGCATACTTCAAACCTTCCATGGGAGGAATGGTCAATTGCTTTCACGAAAGGATCAAAGTATGCTTTGCACATTGTTTTTTTGAGGTGATCTTTCGTTTATTTCCATCCCTCTGTTATTAATGGTAAATGCTGCGGCCAATAACACTTCCTCTCCTGCGGTCTGGTAAATACGCAAAGCTGAGTAAATGAAAGAGTTGGTTTGTGTTTTACAAACTGTAGAAGCGATAGCAGTTTAACACTAAAACTTGCATGGTATCCAAAGTAGCCAGGCCTCGATGGTGTGCGTGTGTGTGTGGTGATTTAGTGCTGGCAGGAAATTCTGGTTTCCGAGACTTAAATCTACATGACTATCAGTACTGTAGGCCTGTCCACTGCTTCCACGGCCCACTTAGTGTCTTTACTGGTCCTAACATTGCAACTGGAGAACTGAAAGTGCTTTCTGGGATTTCGGAAGCTTCCTTCTAGCAGGACACAGCTGCTACTGCTCTGCTCACTTCCTGAAATGCACCGGCTGTTAGCCGCACGGGCAGCGGGACTCGCTGCTGCCGACTGACGTACCACGTAACCTGTAGAGGAGGGGAAGCCAGGACTGTACATGCCAGCTTCACTTCCATCCGCTCCCAGACCGTGTGGACTCTGAGGGGGATCCAGAACATAGGTGGTCTCCCTGAACGCAGCTCGATGTATTCCTTCTCCATGCGTGCCTTTTCGACAGCCTGTGACAAGGACAGACTAAGTAAAGGCAATAGAAAGGAATTATCCTCTAATTACACAAATTCTCCTATGAAAGGGACATGGGTGATAATGCTTCAGTGGGAGGCGTATAAGGCCTTGTTCCTTATTTCTGATGGTCTTGGGGTTGACCTAACCACTGATTAGGTTTAGTATCCTCTCCAGAATGCTAGTTAGTTTGGCAAATCCTGTTGGCATTTCTGCTACCAACAAGAGATTTCTGATCTGACCTTCCTCCGAAGGGCCTTCCGGTCAGCTCTCACACGCAGCAGTCTGCAGTTCCGAATAACCTCCTTTTCCAACTTCTCCATGTCATTCCCAAACCGAATTCTCTTTTGTCCTCTCTGTTCTAGCTCTAAGATGGCGGTTTCTCTTCTTAGCTTGTAGTCCCTGGAACACAGGGTGTTAAAAGCCAACAGAAGTCAGGATAATGCTTTTTTATTTTGTTTTGATCTTTTTTATTGTCGTTATTTTCTAGCACATATTTTGGGTTAGATCAGAATGAGTGTTAAGGATGGAATCATCAACTTGCGTGCAGCGTGGGTGTGGATGTCGGGCGGTTACGGAACCAGCAGTGCTGCCCTGAGAGTTAGTACTTTAATGGCACAAGAAGAGGACCCACTATTTGACCACTTCTAATCCTGGGCAGGGAACTGGGAAAAGGATTAAAGGGAGGTGGGATGTTGCTGACTGCTTAGGATGTTCAGCCATCACAGGAGGATGGGCAGCAGGATCATTGCCAAGATCTCATAGGAAAGAGGATGAGTTCCATCTGTTACCATTAGTTTATTACTCTGACTGTTCCATTTCTTCCTAAGAAATCTGGTTCTCTGAAGCCCTTGCTTGCGAGCAGGGCAATATTACTCATTATCACAGGTACTAAGGCGCTGTAATTTTGCTTCCTGCGTTTTAGTTGAGGTCTGGTGTTTTTCCTTTTAAAGGAAGCACCTCTTGACTGAACCTATTCCCTTTGCTTCCAGCGAAACGAGCTGGAAGCTGTGACCTCTGCATGCACAGACGGTGTTTCATACAATGGTTGTATTCGAGTTACATTGCTTTGTGACTTACTGTGGTATTTCGGAGGTCAAGGCAAGGGCAGCTGCTATCGATAACTCTGAAGGGCTGAAAGTCTCTTCTTCCTCACTTCCAGAGGCAGACACCCGGAAAAGAATCCAGACAAGGTAAACTCAAAATTCGACAAATCTGTGGGTGCTCAGTGCCGAGTGGAGGAAGTCCTGTCAGGACCTGATTCACTCGGCCCATCTCTGACTTGGTGGCTCACCTGGTTTTGAACTTTTTCTTTCTAGTTGTGGAGGTCATCTGCAAGCTCTGCTGCCTCTCCTCCTTTTGCTCCTCCTCTCTGTGGTGGAAGAAGGTTCGGGTTCCCATGCTGGGAAGTCAAAAACAGACTTTCTTGCTGGAATAGAATAAAACATAAAGTGGCTTTCAAATAACACATCTTAACAGAATTTCTTTAAATTCTCATTGAGTCCTTGCTTTGCTTTGCTGTTCAGGGGCTGTGAGTGAAAGTTCGTATGATCCTATCTTCTGACATTCAAACTATGAAAGGGGTTTGTGTTGTGATGCTTCTGTGAAAAATGGAATCAGATGAAGAAATTAATAAGTCTTTAAAGGCAGCTGAAGCTGTAACAGGGCAGTAAGTAGACAGCATTTTGTGGGTAGATTTGTTTTGCTAGGACTGATCTTATGCTCTAGATCCGGTGAATATTCTTGCAGGGAGTTCCATTAGATCAGACCCCCGAGGTGGCATGCAGATGAATGAGGAGCATCGTGAGAAGGGAGATGAGAGGGACATGGAAGATCAGGGACAAAATAGGGTATGGAACATCAGATAGTGAGATACAGAGGAAAAGTTTCGAAAATGAGCAGGTTTTTAGTCTGGAAACTGTATTGCAGGGGTAGCTGTGATGCCAAATAGCCTGTGACCTGCCACCCAAGTTGTGATTGCACCATGTTCCGCCCCTGCCTGAAGTGCCAGGGGTTAGATAAGGCAGTGCTGCTGGGCAGAAACCGCTTGGTGTCAGGTAGGTGGAAAATCCAAGTGGATTTTCTGGAACTAAGCAGTGCCAGTTGTCTTTGCTGAAGCAGCTCTTGTTCAGCCTGTATTGCCATCTGTGTGTGCGGGCTGCTGGCGAGAGCAGAGTTCAGTACTTTAAGAGCATAATGCTTTAGCCAGTCCTTTGAGCGCATCATGAGAGATCAATTGTTTCCTCTTTGCTCTTAAAAAAAGGTTGATGAATCACAGAGAAAACACAGCATCCTTCCAAATGTTGGCCTTAAAGGAGCTGCTCAGTAACCAGAACGATATTCCCCAGAGTGAGCGGAGAAGCCTTCCCAGTGAGATCTCTCTCCTTGCAGATGAACCACAGGGCACAAACATCAGCCCTCTTGGCTCCCGTCCATCTTCTGCATTAGCTGCTGAAGAACAAGGCTGTTGCTGCAGCCTCTCCTCTGGGAATAAGCAGCGAGCTGCTTTTAGGCACTGACTAAGGAGTGGGCATTAAACAAAAGTAAATTTGAGAAGAGCGTCCCTCCTTAGCTTATTCCGTCTTGCAGTTGGTTCAGAAACGTACAGCACAATCCTTAAACTGTTCAGATTTTCACATTCTAAGAGCTTCGGTTACTTTAGAAAAACAGCTTTGGAAATGTAATTGTTGCTGAATAATGTTTGGTCAAACATGCTTGTAAATCTTGCCCTAGCTCATGTTCCATTATTGAATTTTCCCTTGGCAAATTTTGCAACTGGATTTTAGCGTTACTGCTTTCTAGTCCTAAAATGCTAAAAAATACAAACCCCTCAGCTTTTGCTAGTAGTGCACTCTTCTGCTAATGTAAGCCAATTTCTTAAAAAACAGCCCATGGAAAGCAGCGTTGTGGCAAATATAAAATATCCCCAAATGCAAATGAAAATAGAGAACTATCACAGTAATATTTCCTCAGTAGATGTTAACTTTGGAAGAAACAAGGAAATGTCGGCAAGTATAAGAAAGAGAAAATAAAGAAGGCTTTTTATGTAAAAAATATCTTTGTAATTTCATAGAGTACTACTCTCTTGAGGACTCTTTCAGCTGCCGAACGGCTACTGGGCATCAGATCTTTGTTCCCATCTCCATGGATAGTTACCAAGCCAGGTTAATATTTGCTATATAATGTTTTTTCTTTTTCCCTGAAAAAGTTTCAGTGCCTTATAATCTGATGTTCATTGTAAAGATAGAGAGTTCTACTCAGCTAAAACCTACACTTTTCAATCCAAGTATATATTTTGTTCTAAACAGACCAGTAAACCAGAATAGATTCTTGTGAGAAAACATGAAGTAGAACAGTATTTTCCTAAGAACACCACCGGAAAAACAGTAATGACACTTGAAAGCAGCTACAGTCACGAAGCCCAGTCTCTCTCTGAAGTGCAAGTCAGATAAAGCGATCATACAAAATTACCGATGCTGCTCTGAACATCTTACAAAATCTAGTTTATTTACAGATAAACCAAACTCACCCTGTGAAGACTACAGTGAGAGCGCCTGTCCTCACGGAAGAGAAGGGACAAAGGAGCGTTTCCTTCTCCCTGTTGATGACACTAAGAATGACTCTCCCCAAAAGAATGTTCCCCATGTTTGGGTGCCCATCCTGGAGTCTTAAATATAGCATCCGACCATGCCATCGCAGGGACAATGGGGAGACCCGGGCAGGGGTGACGCGCTTGGAGCTGTTTACTGCGATGGCAACTAAGCACAAACTCTTTTTCGGATCAGGCAAATTATTGCCTTTGCCAACCGCCAGAAGGAGACAGGTGCCTCCAAAATTCAAGCATCAGAGCATTGGATTATCCTCTGCTCGTTTAGAAGCTCACAAAGCATCGAAAATGAATTATGAATATTTTAACCTCCTCCAGGAATTTCCCTTGGGTTAACGTTGCCGTCGCTGCGTTATGGAGTGAAATCATTTACTTTGACATCTCTTTAGCGAATGCCAGCTCCAGCTAAATGGTGTCAGTGTATAATTAGATCAGGAGCTAACAGCAGCTCTGATGTTTGGGCTGGCTGCGACTATTCTACTTTCCGTATTAGAGGCAGATGAAGGCGGGTGAGCTTATGTATCCAGCTGCCTGTGGCGGGATCTGAGGGGCTGGGGTAGGGTGAAAGGACAGAGACTGCTGCTTCTCTGTTTATTTGAGCTAGACTTGCAGTTTGAGCATGCAGGATAAACCCTGCCCAGCAATGTCAGAAGTGGCTGATACGTTTTGTGGCGTCAGAAGGAGAACTGAAAGTTTGAAAGTAGCGAAGCTCCAAAGCTGCAATACCAGTTTGTGAGCCAGATGTTTTCCAGCTGCATTTTATTAGTTGAGGAGTCGGTGCGGTGGTTGTGGGCTTGGCAGAGCTGCTAGAAGACTGACAAGAGGATGTATAAAATTGCCATGCTGGATGAAGCTGAAAGTCTGTTCAACCCAGTCCTGTCTCTTGAGAGTGGCCCGTAGCTTTTCCTGAGGTGGACACGATGCTTTGTTGTCACTAGGTCCTGTCCCTGTTAAGTTGCCTGATTCCTTTTTGAACGCTTTCTGATCCTGGCCTCTTCGAGTCCTTGTGGAAATGAATTCCACCATCAAATTTGAGTCACCCTGCCTGTATCAGTAGGATCCATTTCTACCTTTGTTTGCTTCGCCAGCCAAATAAACCAAAGCTGAACTCCAGCAGGGTCAGCACGAGAACTACTTCTGTGTGTGAAGTTTATTTAGTGGATGTGTTTCAGATGTTCCTGAGAAAGAATAAATGGGTATACTGGGCAGAGTATGTTTTGGTGTGAGCTCTCAGTGAAGGAACAGTTTTCTTTCTTTGGTTTTGAACCATTGCATGACCACTGGAATACTTTCCTGAATTTTCTATCATGAGAAATAATGAGTAATTATTGTCTGTTCTGCTTAATATTAATAAATTCATTCATCTTTGTCATATCAACCCTCTTGTTTTGTGTTTTAAAGTTTTCTATTTTATCAGACATCACTAATACTTTCAGAGCTCTCTCAACTCTGCTTCATTCTGTCTCCGGAATTTGGAGCTGTTCATTTGTTCCTCGAGTAAGATTTTCCTCAAAGGACTTGTTAGAAAATCCGCAATGATCTTTTATAGTCTTCAAACAGGGCACCTTTCGATGCCAAGACAAATAACGAGCAAACACCAAGGGCAAACACGAGCCTTGGTCTGCAGCGATATGTTCATCCCTGCGCGGGGATCCTGGTGAGCTCCCAGCAGGGCTGCTGGTGCGGGGAGTGGCGAGGTGACAGCTCCCAGATTTAGCTGAGAAGACAAAGAGCAACACTTGGCTCTAAGGTTACAGCTGCCACCTGCTATGGCGATATCCCTGCGACAGCTGGAACGGCAGTGCTCACCCGTCATCGTCGTGACATCTGCCTGGGAATAAGCCCGGTCGTTGTGGCAAGGCTCTTCTAGATTTTATTGTCTAGAGCTATCAAAACTGTTATCTGGAAAAGTCAAGATAGGTGAGGAACAGCGTGTTGTTGGATACAGGTGGCTTGCATGGGAAGACCTTTGAGACAATGTTGAAATCCTGCTGGTTATCTGAAAATGTCCGTACACAGAATGAGAATGAGCACGGCAGATCCTCCTGTAGCTGTTTGCTGAGATGTATTTTGAAAGGCGATCGGTTTGGTTCGGAAAAGCAGCGAGGTCATGGGGTGGGGGATGGATGAGCGTTTTCCTTGCGCAGCTGCAGTGAAGCTCAGTAGCATCCACATCTGTTTCCAAGCTTTTTCAAAGAGAAATAGTTTTGGAAGGGATGATCTTCCTGTTAAATTTACGAGGTGACTCATGAGGTAAGAATCAATCTCCTCCTGCTTAGTATGTCAAGGCCTAAAAGGTAAATATTGGCTTAGCCATGCTGAGAGCAGGAAGTTGAGACTATTGCTATCGATCACCTCCTGAAGACATGGCTTGGAGAGCCTCTCTCCCCTCAAGGTATGTGAGGTGCCTGAAGAAGAGATTGACATCCCAGCTGTGGGACACTTTGCATCTTTAGACATCTACATACATTCTAAAAATCTGGTCTGAGGCTTTCTGTGCCTCCGTTCACATCTCTTCTCCTGGGACACCAAGATGATACATTTACGTAGGGCTGGCCACGATCAGACCCTGTGGCAGGGGGTCTGTGGGAAGAATTGAAATTAATAGGAATTAAATAGGAAACGTTGTATTTTTTAGCAGCACCTTCAAATGCTCCCAAGGCCTCCTTCCCTTCCACACTACACTGTCCGTACCACCCCTGTGCTGAGGGTTGTGTTTCACAACAGGAGCCAGAACTTTGACATTGTGGCGTTTGATTATTCCCCCGAGGAGCATCACTGGGAAGTCGTTGACACAAGATATGCAGCCCCCAGGCAACTCTGAATAAAGTAATTGGCATCAGTGCTTGAAATGCAGCCTCTCCAGGGGAGAGTTAGTGGGGCAGGATGTTCCCCCTGGGGTCTGGCACTCTTGGAACAGCAGAGCTGGCGCTGTGACTCCTGTCGCTGCAGTTCCTGTAGCTATTGGTTTTGACGGTATCGTTTGGACACAGAGCACGGGGAATGGCTCAAACGACATTCCACAAAACCTTTGATACTGAATGGTACGAAGTAAAGGAAGCACAGAGAATGTGGCCTTCTGGGCTGCTGCCCAGACCATGCACGTATTCCCACCTTTCACAGCCTGTGCCATGCCATCTCTTTGTCACGGCTGGCATTTGGCCTCATAGGACATGGCTGTAGTGTTTGGTGTGTTAATGCTGGAGTTAGGAGCTGAACCTTTGCCTGTAAAGTTTCTAAGACTGTTCCTTTAATCCTGGGTTGAGTTATCAAACTCCTTTACTTCATAAGACTACAGTTTATTTGCGAAAGCAAGTGGAATTTAGCCTTTAGTCACAGCTTCTCTGGTCTGAAAAACCCCCAAAGTGCACTCATGGGGAGAAGAGGTGAGTTTTGCTTCTGGTGAGCCTTTCTCTGCCAGTGCTCTTCAAGTGAGGACTTCCTCATACCATTCAAAGTCTTGTTTTTTCCTATAAATGGTTTCAGTTCTCTTCTAAAACTAATGTCATCAGACACACACACTTTTTTGCCACACCAGTGGAAATCAACAGGCTGCCTCTTCTGTCCCCCGGATAAATACCAGTTAGTTTGCTTTTGGTGAAGGTGCAGCGCTAAAGGAATTTGGCTCCCAGTTTACACTGGTTTTGGTTCATTCCAGCTCTGGAGGTGGGTGTGCTGGTAACAGGAGCAGAGTGGGGCTCTGCAAGCGTAGCCTCCTCTCTACCATGCAAATGGGGCACGTTCCTCATCCAGAGTGTCAGAAGGGTGGGAGGAAGCAGCTCAAGACCTCCCAAGTCTCCTTCATAGATTGCTGAGTGCATGAATTGAGAATAGTGTCAACTGAGATTGAGGCCTGAACTGAGGTTAGTGTAAATCCTCCCATTCCTGCCTCCATGGAATGGGATCCCGGCTGCTTCATCGCTGGGGATTTCAGGGGAAGAAGAGAATATATGACTATTGCAGAGAAAGAAATGAGCAGTGATTGAGAAATGTGGCAGAACTGGGCCAAGACTGCACTAATCTGGTGCAGAGATGAAAAAGGCTTTATCTTTGTTTGAGCATTACAGGGCTCAGCAGGGTAGGGGACCTGTAGTTTCACAGAACTGCTGCCTCAGGAGCTCTTGCCACAGTTTCAATGACTGCTTTAAAGGCAAAGTCCGTTTCATGGAAATAGCCCATCATTTTCCATGGCTCATATATCCAAGGGTAGAACACCGATATATATTTAATTCTTTTACTGTACTGCGATACATTTAATTCTTTCAGGTTGGCATACACCTGCACTTGAATTTCTTCAAAGGGTCGGTATATCTTGGACCTGGATCTTTGGTGGTGGTAAAGACAAATAGTTTCTGTTGCGAATTTTGCTAAACTTTAACTGAATCTGGAATTTGAACTTGAATCTCAACTCAGCTTTTAAACTAATCCAATATATAATAAATGTGAAGAATATGCAAGAAATAAAGGCCTGTTATTGAAGTGCAAAGAGACAATATTGCAGCGTACCCAGCAGTAGTTACCCCAGTGAAGGTTATCTCCACGAGAGAACCGTAATGGGAGCAGCCCGCCCGCTCGTTCCCGCGTTACACGTCCACGGGTAGTTACGTTTATTTGCATTGCACTCTTTGCAGGGTAGGCGGCTATTTCATGCAAGCAAATATAATCTGGATTTTAATATCATGAAGTCATCCTAATAAAATTCTGTGCTTTCGTCCTGATCCCACAGGACTTTTAAGTTCAAGTCTTTGAAGAGCATAGTGAGGGGTGTGCCGTTGTCCCGCTCTGAGATAGTGTCCTGGGACGCTGCATTAGTCAGTTTTGTGCAGCTTGGCTCCTTTGTTGCTGTCAACATTTCTGATTCTGGAGTCTCTGGGAACTGCAGTTTATTTGCAGTATGTGAGAATGAATCCAGCAACATCCACCGCTCTGTGGAGTTCTCTCCAGGGAAGCTGTTGCCAGGACCCGCTGAGAAAAGGAAGGCTGCTGACAGAGGGGAGAGCGATGCGTCCTCTGTAACATAGTCTGTGTCAACTTTCACTGAAGGCAGTAACAGCGGCGGTTCTGCTGTCTGTCCTCTGTAGCATCCTCTTTGCTCCAGCAAAGACAGTGAGAGCTGCGACACAGGCACTTCGCTTTCCATCCCATTCGTCTGCAGCAGCAGTTGCTGTGTTTGCCCAGGGCTCCCCTGCCAGAGAACTGACTCTCTTGGGTCACTGCTGTTCCACAGTGCCAAGTTTGGCCTCTGTTCTTTGTAATTCCAATGACTGCAGCTCTTGTCCAGCGTCTGGGTTATGAGCTTTCCACCAACAAAACTATCTGGAGAAACTTCCTTTAGCATTTGGTTTGGCTGCAGATTCTTCTTGTCAACATGCTCTGTGCCTTCAACACACACCCCGTAGGTTAGGGGCAGAACTCTGCTGGACGCGGCAGGAGGAACGCTTTGCTCGCTTGTTTGAGGAGCATAACAAGCAGGAGCTGTGCTTGCCAAACAGGGTGGCTGGGTGGGCGGCCAGAGTGTCGGTATCTCCATCTGTTGCTGGTAGGCAGTTTCTGGTGGATGCAAAGACCATGGTGGCTCTCGAGCTCTGTCCAAATGGTGGCTGATCTGTGGTAACTGCACTTCGGGGATGAGAAGTGAAGGTTTGGATAAACTAATGGGCTTTATAATATGCTCCACTGTCAGCGTAAGAGGCTGGAACGATGAAATCCCTCTGAAGTCCTGTTGAAGAAGATAGACAAACGGGAGTTATTAACAAGAAGCCATGACTTTTTAAAGGTTTGCTTTAGATTCTTTAAAATTTTCTTAGGGGAAATATCAGTGAAAGCCAGTAACAACCACCAGGAATCTGCTCTGTTGACACAAGAACTCTGTTGGTTTTTTTTTTCCTGGGAAATGGCCCTTTGAAGGAGTAGACATGCATCAGTGGCTTAAGAACACTTACCAAAGACATTGGCTGGGCACCGTGTTGCTTGACGTATTTGTAGATCACATAACTGATGGCAGCAAACACCAGGCCGGCACAGAACGCGAGTGCCACGAAGCAGTAGAGAAGCCACGTGTTGTCTGGGTAGGAAGAGCACAAGGGAAAAAGTTGCATCAGAGGTTGGATTAGAAAAACTACATGAGATCAGCTAAATGATGTTCTGTGTCTAGTCGCATAGGACTAGATTTTGAAATGAGGAAAGTCAGCGTTGCTTCAGTATCTTTAGCAAGGCTACCTTATCGTAGGCCAGCTGAAAATCCCTCTCTTGTGTATCCAGTATCCCAGCTGGACTTTTAAATTAACAGAGTTCAGAGCCTCACCTGCGAGTGTTTTAACCCAGAATACTTGAGATTTGCTGCTTTTCTGGAAGAGATAGATAGATACTGTTCCGTTATATTCAGTGTCTGGGTCCAAGTTGGAAACTTCAAATTCTCTGTTGTGCTCATTCTTTGTCCACTATTTAAAAGAAAGGCAAATTCTGGTTTTTAGAAAGATTAAATGCATACATTTTCCTCAAATCAGATTGCAAAATTCAGCATAAAATATTCTTTACTAATAAGGTGTTATAGTACTATAATAATATGGAATTCTAAATATATCTTTTGCTTTCTACCGTTACTCTATTTAGTTTTTGCATTTCAGTTCCTTAAGACCTGAATGAAGTCGTTCTCTTTTTTAGTCACCAGCAGTTTTACTTTCTGCTACTTACACAGTACCCTTGGAAACCTGAGTTTCTTTTCCAGAATTTTAGAGGAATGCTTAAAGTTCCTCTTGTCTCCTGAGAGTCAAAGACTCTGAGACTTTCCCTTGTACATCAGAAATCTCATCTATTGTGTATAAGCTCTCAGGTCCTTCTCCATCTTATGCCAAAAGTGATTTACAAAAGTAAGTGGGCTACTGGCCTGAGGTTGTGCTTTACCTTTTGGTGTGTCCTTTGGTTGAATATTGTTAAGTGATAATCAACAGCACCAAACTTGCTATAAATGTCCTCTATGGTTAGCTGGCGGCCATCCTCACCCCTCAGAGGGGTGTAGGGGGGGCGTATAAGAAATTTTATGGACCGTACATAAGGAGTATACTCCACTTCTGGTGCTCCAATAATAGCTAGAAAAGACAGAACAGGCTGTGTCAGCTGTTAAGATTCATGCTGATACGTTTTCAGATCATCTTATACACCCCACCCCAGTCTCACTGTAAATTATTACTTATGTTTATATTCATAAAGGTATTTGAGCTGTATTCCACAGAATCATAGAATGGTTTGGGTTGGGAGGGACCTTAAAGATCGTCTAGTTCCAACCCCCCTGCCATTGTCAGGGACACCTCCCACCACACCAGGTTGCTCCAAGCCCCGTCCAACCTTGTCTTGAACACCTCCAGGGATGGAGCAGGGCACTCCGTTAACTGCTGCCTAAATTCCTATTCCCGTCCTGTATCAGATTTTGTCTTTAGAGTACTTCAGCTCTTTCTCATCTACACGTATCTCCAGTGAAAGGTGTATGCTACACCCACCGTTTAAACAGAGGTTTAACTCTGTCTCTACTAGCACGTTTAAAAGCAGCATTTGGTGTCCTCCAAGGCCGTGTTCGGCATCGAACCGAACAGGATGGCTCTGGGGGACAGGATCACCTCACCGCGGGTGCTGGTGCCTATGCTGCACTGAAAAGGGAACGTTTAACCATCAAAGTGATTTATGGCTCTTTCGTAGCTGATTTGGTGTGAAGATCTGAAGGCCCTTCGTAACTGCTAATGCCACCTTCAGTTATTCTTGACAAATACGCAATGGGAAAATCTCAGTCCCAAAGCCAGCAGGGCTATGTTGTGTGTCTGCAGTAGAGCCTGCTTAGGGCTTGGGAACAGTAAATACCCACTGGTTTGGCTGCTTATCCTGATTTTTAGGAGTTCACATTTCATAGCTTCTGTGACTGTGTTACTGGCTGTCCTCAGGTTGCCCATCATGTCTCTTACAAGTTTCCTTCTCCCTCTCATCAGCCTTAATAGCAGTTCTTCCTTCACGGACATCTGGCTTTTCCTTTTCTCCTCTAATCCCACTTTGGTGTCAGACCCAAGGGAGGGCACTGCCCGTTTGCTCCTTTGCCTCCTTGCCCAATAACAAGCCTTCTTGAGGCCTTCACTTCCTTCCCATCAAGCACAGAGTCTTGCAATACTGAAATTAGAGGAAACACCATCCTAAACAGCAGCGAGACCTGGATGAATCTCTAGCAACCAGGACTGAATAGATTTCAGCAGCGCTACGTACTCTCTTTTCGGGGTTCAAATCTTTCTGAGCGCACCCAGGTGGAGGAGCAGTAGCTGTGGCCGCTGGCCCTCACCCTGGCATAGTAATGCTCCGTGAAGTTTTCCGTTTCACGAGTGAGGTTGCAGAAAGGCTGCGTGATTCTCTGGCACTCAGGCTTGTTAAGCCAGGATTTTTCTCCATACCTTAGGACAAAAAAAAAAGCGTTTAGTCAGTTTGGTAGAACAGGTGCAGTACAGAATGCTTCTCCAGAAGGATCCAAACAGGCTGTTTTGCCAACACTTAGTAGTTTTAAAATTAATTATCGCAATTAGCAAGTGGTGGGGAATGGAATAACAGAGAAACCTCCCCTGGACTCCAGCCCTTAATCCATTCCCGTTGAAGGCTTCTGTGGGGATATCTCCCTGCAGAAGTGCAGCTTGTTTCAAGGCACGCGCAGGAGTGTCCTGCGAGTCAGTGACCCCGGGGTTCTCTGCCCAGCTTTGGCACTGATGACTGCTTATGAAATAATCCTGTCCTTTATTGGGTTCTTGTCTAAGCAGCACTGTTTCCCTAACAGTAAAACGAGCAGCAGAAACAGTGAAACCTACTTCTCTTTCCTGGCCCCTCCCTCTGAGAACAGTGGCCCTGAGAACAACAGAACTCCAAAAAGAAGCAAACTTCACATACTGTTTATATTGGACATCAAATGCGGTGCCAGGGGGAATATCTGCCTCAGGTTCCCATGTCAGGATGTTTTCGAAGTTTGTAGAAGAAAACACTGCCTGTTTCAGACATGCTGACCTCTCTGTAGTCACAGTGCCTAGGGGAGCAAAGAAACTGGTATTAAAATGCATATTCTGGCATCTCCTCCCTCAGATGAATATGGGTCTAGTGCAGCTCAGCCTTGTAGGGAACAGAAATATCAGGATGTCACTTCCCGTTTGCTAGAGATGGGCTGCAAAGAAGAAGCGTGAACAGAACAGGAATTCAAACTGCACACACGTGGCTGTGGACGCTGTGCAGTTGTTAACTCATCCCAAAGAAATGTAAGTGAGGAATTTTCACAGAGAGGCCTCAAAAACTCGGGAGTTAGAAAAAGAATCCTTGAGTTCCTTATCAGACTTCTTTTAAAGCACTTAAATAGCTGGAAAACAAAGAACAACCTGTTTTCGATGGTGATTCATGTCTATGAATGTCTCTGCTTTCTGCCCATGCTCAGGGAAATAATATCCTGAGACCAGCTTCACATCACTGAAGATGTGACTGCTGCTAACCTCCCGGGCTCCATGTTTTATTGGATGGAGGTTGCCCGTACAGGGCAACACGCAAAGACCTGATAGCCTGGACTCTGATCTGGGTGTGCCGGGGTGAAGACAAACAACTCGCGCAGCTCCCTGCTCTCTGACCCCTGTGCTTCTTCCCCATGGAGGATGGGTTCTGGCTTTGTCAAGTAGAAATGTCACCTGCCCCTGACAAACATGACCCTGTTCTGAGCTGCCTCTGTAGAGCAGAAACCAGCATGACCCACCAGTGTCAAACTCACTCTGAGCAGGTGCTGCAGAAGAGTGTCCTAGAGACTTCTGGCAAAATGTATTTTCATGTATTCCGTGAAAATACACAGTGCAGAATTTTCTCAAGGCTGATTCACAGGACCTTCGAACTTGCAGAGTAACCTTCAGGATTTGCAAGCTCTGCAAATTCAATTTATACATTACCCAACTCTTGGTTTGCAGTATTGATCAACACGTCAAACGTGTGAGCCCTTATAAAAAGTTCCTCCCCAGCTTTCTTGTAGGTCCCCTTCAGATACTGGAAAGCTGCATCAAGGGCTCCCTGGAGCCTTCTCTTCTCCAGCTGAACAAGCCCAACTCTCCCAGCCTGGCCTCCCAGCAGAGGGGTTCCACCCTCCCATCATTGCTGGGGCCTCCTCTGGCCCCGCTCTACCAGGTCCATGTCTCTGCTGTGCTGAGGACTCCAGAGCTGCCCCAGCACTGCAGGGGGGTCTGCCAGAGCGCAGCAGAGGGGCAGGATCCCCTCCCTGCCCTGCTGCCCACCTTGCTGGGGATGCAGCCCAGGATATGGGGCTGCACATTGAGCAGTTGTTGTAGAGCAGGGTCTGAACCACACCAGTTCCTTGATCCTCACTCCAAGCTTTCCCTCCAGCTGCCTCCATGGAGAGCTGAGTATCAGCAGTTTCAAACCAGCCTGCTGTGTAGGAGAAGAACTGGCCGGAAGGGCAGAGATCCAATTCTCCATCTTGTTGTGGAAGGCATGTGGGCAAGGAAGCAACACAGAAATGGATTGCAGTCTAGTCCAGATTTTGTCCTGACCTCCTCTGCAGTTCAGCACTCGCCTCTGCCCCTGCAAGGCTCCTGGCGAGGCAGAAATGCTGCAGTCAGTGTAAATTGGGTGGGTTTCCCTGTCTGAGCACCATGAAGACTGAGCCACCAATGTCCTGATCATATCGGAAGTAGGAAATCTCCATCTTCCCCCATTGATCCACACTAAAACAGTAATGCAAAGCAGCGGAACACAAGCACAGTCAAGTGCAGGCGGGGAAAACCCAGGATATTTCATGGTAGAAGCTTCTGAAGGCTCCTTCCCTCCACTATAAGATCACAGATTCAAGAGCAGATGAATAAGGTCGCTTGCTGAAAAGCTGGCATTTGAAAACAGCAACTTTATCCTTGATTCACCCAGGAGCGACTTTGCTGCATCTGAAGTAGGATTAAATGGCTTTAAATGATACGTTATTTGTTTGTACCCCTTTTAAAACCAGGGCAGTTCTTGTCTTCATTTGCATCTCTGCTTAAGACGCAGGGAGACTGACCCAAAGCCCCCTGAACAACGAGCAGTCCCGGCAATGAACATCCTTTACTCCTGTAGGGTTTGGGCTGTCACGCAGCAGTGGCAAACGCTTCACAGTGGAGGAATCTTTTCTTCTCCCTACCAATCCTTAAAGCACTGAGCACAGCAACCGCACTTCGAAAGTATGAAAAGGAGGGAGCGACACAGAAGAGAGCTTTGAACAACTCCAGACAACAGCTCATTCTCTAGGTCTTATTTCAGTAACTATGATTGAACTACCTCCCATACTACAGGATCAAACAGAAACAACCACCATCAGTGACAGCAAAAGGAGAAGTTAGGACTTACCAGCCACAGAAAATACAGCCAGGACGATCAGAAATTGCTTCATGAATAGCTATGCAGGCTGGGCTGGGAGAGCAGGCAGCTGATCCTTCCTGTGTGCAGGTGAATCACCTTTTACAAGGGCTAAATTCTTGCTGGTGAGGCCAGGTTGGGTTTGTTTCTCAGCAACAGGCTGCAGAGCTACTCTCCCGCCTGCATTCGGATCTGAGATCACCAGCTACAGACCTGTGCGCATGTGTACGAGAGAATGGAAGAGTGACAAGAGGAGCACCTCTCCCTTTCTCAGGACGCACACCTAACTGTGCAAAGGTGCACAAGCCAGAGGCTTAGAAAATCCCCAGCTTTTGAGAGAGAGCCAAATACCATTTTGCTGATAGAGAGCTTCCTGCCTGAAAGCTCCCGCTGGGGGTTCTCACGTCTGGGGCTTGCTTTTCTGGTCGGGTCACTTTAACTTGTTCATACTCTAGAAATGAAAACTTAGTGCCATGCACCTAGCTAGTTTTGGAACTGCTGCAAGCAAGGCACCCGTTTCCTTAAGAAATACCTTCAAATACTTTATCAAAGTGAAAGTCAGCCAGATCACGAGTTTTTAAGCCCTTTTATTGTTCCTACTGGCCTTGAGCCGGAGCCAAATGACAAGCACATCGCCCTGCCGCATGCTGGGCAGAGAGGAGCTCCTTGAGCATGCCGTGACTGGGCTCCAGTCACGGTTCTCCCATGGAGGTAGAAGAGAGATAGTCGTAGGAGGAGCACGTGCTGCCCCGTGGCTTTTCTCGGAGGCCGCTGTAGGGTTTCAGTTTATTTTTGTGGTGGCTTACAATGGAAGGCTCTGTTCGGAGTATTGTGAACACCAGATGGTAAGAACGGGGAGTCTGGGTGAAATCTGAACAAGAGAGAGAGCTGGTTCCTTTTCTGTTGCATTCTTAGTTTTGTAGGGTGTTGTTAACTTACATTTTCAGGCTTTTCTGCGAAGAGGGAGAGACATTTCCTTCTTTCATTGGAAAACTAATTGCCTGTCTCCAGGAGATGCAGATTTAGAACCACCTGATGTGTAGAACAGCTGAAGAGCTGCTACAGCTGTGTGCTGCTGATGTTACCCAAGGTGTCCTAAGTGGAGAAAGCTTCACACACGCAGCCTGCATTGGAGGCTCAGGAAACTCCCTCAGCCGCTGCTTTTGAAGTTTTACAGTACAGCCGTTCCCTTGACACAAACTGGATAACCTCCCCGGCTCATTTCTCTGGCTTACATTATCCCATGGACATAGCTGTTACAAAATGGGGAGGTCCTGTCCTCAGTGCTTGGTGTTGCCCAGGACAACTTGCGTAAAGCTGAGGTTCCACCAAAGCAAAACCAACTGGACTGTCTTTCTGAGCACTGAGAACCATTCGAGTTGTGATCGCTTCAGCCCTAGAAAAGCTTTAACAGAAATACCTGCCCTAAACCCCACAGGACAACTGCATATTAGGCAAATTCTTTATGAACAGTGCTCTTATGTTGTCTAAAGCTTTCTGGACAAGTGCAGGAGCCTCACAGGTTTATTAACCCGGACACACCTATCCACCAGCATGGCCTACACCTAATTAACTACAGCTCTTTGTTAGGGTGGTTCCTGAATAGTATGCTGAAGCATTGCTTTATTTTTCCTTCCCTCATGTCGCTGTCTCATGCCTCTGCTGTCTGGTGACCCATGATAGGGCAGAGGTGAGGGAAATTGGAGTGCACCCGAGACTTTCGTTTTGAGAATATAATGTGTGACTTTATTTCTGCCCTGATTTCTAGAGAGCTGTTGCCTTTTAAATAGCTCTGATTCTTTAGGTACCTGAAGATCTCCCAAAGTCTGGTGCCAAGTTTAAAATTAAACTCTTGGCTTTCAATTTCCCAACTGTGGAGCCTGAACCTGTGTCAGGAGGTAGTTCCTGAGGACAAGAACAGATTGAGAGGTTCATAGCACAGCTTTTCCATGGAACTCTGCTTATAACTTGGCACAGCTGGAAAAAACCTTGTGTGCCAGAGATTTGTGAAGACTGTAGGTTACGGTTGAGAAGACCAAGGTTCTTATTGTCTCCTCTGAGCTGCTGCAGGGCCTGTGACTGCTGGTCCAGGGATGTGGGAGGTTGGAGTCCAGCCTTTGCACTTATCCAGGTGATGAGCAGTGTCCAGCGTTTTTTGGTTGACTGGGTCATACCTCTTGCAGTGAGAGGGGAGAGCTGCTTCTCTCATTACACAGCTCCAGCTGTTCACTGTGTAAGATACAGGCTGATTGCTCTGCAGGAGGAGCACTATGCTCTGGCCATCCCTGGCCCTTTTGGAGTGGAGAGCAGGTCTCAAGCCCTGTAAAAGAAAACATGGAGAAGCAGGATGCTGCCACCACAGCACGGCTCAGCCGGCCTGCAGCCTTTCTCCCAGCTTCCATCCTGAGAAAAACTGGACAAGACAAAGAACTGATCCCAGGCCACGTTTGCAGAGTTGTGACACGTCAAAATAATTCTGTAGAGATTACACAACTTCAGAGCTTCCTGTAACTTAAAGCCTGGGGTTTTTCCTTGATTGCACAAGAAGATGGGTGGTGATGATATCTGGATGATCTATATATTTCTAAATGAACAGGAGGGATTACAGTGCAGGATGTACCTGAGGACACTTTGCGGGGGACAGGTAAGGAAAAAAAAAAAGGAGAATTCTAGTTGATAAATCTTTTCTCCCACCTCCCCTTTTAACTTTAATTCAGGACCTTGATTAGTAATCTTGGTTTTCTATTTCATAGCAGTTCCCAGCCCCTCCTATCACCCCCTACCTCTTTCTAATACTGTTCTCAGGGTGTCAGCTTTAATATCCTCCACCAACACCCTTCCCTCATCTGAGGCACCTCTCTTTGAGTGCAGAGAACGGCTGTGGTGTGTCTCCCTCTTCTTTTAATGCTTTGCTTTTCTGCATGTCCTTTTACTGGACTAAAAGAGAATATGTTTCTGGGAGATGTGAAGAGTGCCAATTAAAAATACACTGAAAAGGTTGGTATTCCCCAGTCAAGGGAGGCCTTGTCTGTCCCGTGGCTTTTGCTGGTGGACTTGCAACTTGATTCTTTGCTCAGAGGGATAGTCACAGTCCTGGTCTTTCAGAGACCCAGAGTGACCTGCCTGGGAAGTCTCAGAGGATTCCACTCAAACCAAAGCATTAGGAAGCCCATGATGGGGTCCTGTTTTAAAATGGGATGGTTTTCAGGATGAGCTGCAGTCATACTTTGTAGTTCTGAGAAACATAAAAACACACACACAGGGTTATGTATCAAAATATTATTGCCTCTGCATAAAGCAGCTCTCAGACATTCTGCACAGCAGGAGGAATTTCAGCTTCAATAAATACATTTGTATCAAACCAAAAATAAATAAACAAACAAACAGGCTGCACATTTCTCACTTTGCCTTCAGTTCACTCTGTTGAAACACAGAAGGTGATCTCTGTAGGTTGAGGTGGAGTTGTCTTCATCCCACAGAAAGTGAACATTGCTAAATGTCTCTGTAAGGTCCTTCCAGTCAAGCAGGGGCACAGGTTTGCAGGGAGAAGGAAGCGACTGTGATGTTAGCAGGTCAGCCTGGCTCAAACTCAACGTGCAGACACAACACTCTGCATTTTCAGAATCCCGCTGATGGTTTCGCCCAGGTCTGGGTTGTGTTTTTGCTGTCCCAGAGGTGGTTTTGCCTTCCAGAACTCACGTGTAAAAGTTACCTTGCTCTGAGGTGTCTGTGGGGGCACCGTGTGTTTGCTGCCTGATGCCCACATGAGGTACCACTGTGTGATTCACCATGGCTGGGTTCCTCTGTGCCTCCTTCCACAGCCTGAACCTTATCACAGCGGTGCTTACAGAGGGATGGTGAACGTGCATTAGTTACGTAGCAGTGAGTTACATTAGTTACTTAGGCCTTTGTGTCCCTAAAGCCCTATACCTTGATAAGGCAGGCGTCAGTAGAAAAATACTCTTGTTTAGGTGAATAAATACAAAAAGCACCACTGCTGATTATTTGTCCGTGGTGTTGTTTAGCTGCCTTCCTTCCCTGGGTATCTGGAGCTCTCCAGTGTTTTCCAGGCATGCCACAGAACTGCTGGGGTCCTCTAGCTCCTTCCCATGTAATGTGTGTGCTCGTAGCCTTTGAATTTAAACTTTGGATTGTATTTTTCTTCCATATTTGAAGTTTCAAATGTGTCACTCAGCACCACGGATGCGGGAGGTGTCCCTTCTGCAGAGTTATCACTGTCGCAGTCACTCGCGATACCTTCATCTTCTGCCACGTGTAGCACCTGAAATGAGCTAAGCTGCTTGGTGCTGGGATGCTCCCCGAGCTGTGCTGTCTCACCAAGCTGGACTTGCAGGTCAGCTGTTGCTTTCTGGGGATACTTGGGGAAATGATGAGCTTTCCTAGGCAGGTAGTGCTCATTCGCTGGAAGTTTGGCACAAGTCCGCTCTGCCAGTGTTTGAAGAGGGGTCGTTTCCAGGCATTCATCCCTGTCTACATCATGCTGTCCATGTTCCCTGCGACCTGGGAATCTCACATCACTGAGGGATATTCTTCCCAAAGAAGAACTGCGAGAAAGGGATGCCTTCTCAGTTCCTTGGGATCCTGAGGTGTCCACCTCATTCTTCCTCACTGGGAAGAAAGAGAAACCCAAGGTACTTAGGTCAAGCACCGATCCACTGTCCACAGAGAGACCTCCAGATCCAGAGTCCAAGCTGGTTTCCTCCTGAGCTGTTCTGGATGGTTGACAGTTGACAGTTCTCTTTGGAAAGTGATGCATTTCAGTGTATGGGATGAAAGTACCACTGTCTTCCTCCTCCTCCTCCTCCTCCTCCTCTTCCAATGATGATGATGATAGGAAAGAATCCATCCATGGTAGGTTGTTTTTTGCTACAGCTTTGTTTGTCTTCCTTTGCGACACTGGCTTCTCAGTGCAGATAAGGTAGTCCCTGAAAAATTCCTTTTCACTGAGCTCACAGTGAAAGGCTGGTCCAGCAGCTTTTAAATGAAATAAATCCTACCAGGGAACAGAAGACACACAGATCAGTGAATTAGTGATGCTTTTTAAAGAAAAGTTTGGCTATAGGAAAGCTTACTTATGATGGGAGTGAGGAATGCAAAACCAAGAAGCACAGAACTCCCCCACTCCTCCCAGTTACCCTCTGGAATCAGGACCAGGAATCAGGAGGGGATCCAGCATCTGGCCCATACCAAAGCATGAGGCATCTTCTGTTGCTTAGCATCTTGCTTCAGCCAGCAGAGGATGAAGAGGCATGTCAGAAGGATGGAGAGGACAAACACCGGGATCGTGGCACAAAGTGGGGACTTCCATTCCACGGCTGAAAAAGAGAAAGACAAAAATAATCTGCTGGTGGTATATTTTATCATCACAGTAGGCTTTTATACTCAGCTTTTCTTTCAGAAATCTCAGAAAATGTGAGGCTCAAGATCCTTATTTTACACATGCAGAGAAAGAGTAACAGACTTGCCTGGGATCAGACTCTCAGGTCAGAGTCACAGCCACAAAGGGATGTTGAGACCAGCCAGTACCTTACCTGGAGCCGGTGAAACATGAGGCTTTACTCACATATTTTTCAGGATAAATTTGAATATTCTCAGAATTTCATGGTGAGCATAACTCAAGCAAAATATTTCAGGACTTTCAAAAAATATTTCAGGGTTGGGTTTTTTCAATGAGCATGTTTCTACAGAAAGCAGGAACTTTTCACTAGAAAATCCAACCAGTCGGTTTAGCAGGAAGCCCATTTTTGTTGTTGAAGACCTGATTTTGGTGGCAATCTTTGAGCTGCCCGAATCCCATTTGCTGTCTCACCTCATCCTTTTCTCAGCAGGCCATACCTTTGTGGTTTAGTAGCACACACACCGGTCGGGAGAATTTGCTGTGCTTGAAGTCAATGCTTTGGAAGGAAGATCTGGCACTTAAGCAGTAGTTGCCTTGAAGTGCAGTGGTATCGATAGTCACTGTTTTCTTCCTAAAGTTACCTTCGTATTGCTTCTGTTTAGAAACAAAATGAACAGAGGGTTGGAAAGATGATTCTTTCATTATTTGAGTGCTGTTTCCCTACTTTTTTATTATTTGATACTCTTGATTATATTGCGTGGCCTCATGCTTTGCTTGGGGTTTGTGGCAAGTGCCTCTCCCAGGACTTAGGGATTCTAGGGTAGGATTTCTCGCTGGTGCTGTGCTCTGCTTTCTTAGTGGTACCTGAATGAGTTGTTTAAACCCCATATCTTGCCCTATTACACTGACTGTCTCCCCATCACATCTTCCTGATAAAAATAGGAAACTGCCAATAAAATAAAGATGCACGCACACATCTGCTTTTCCCCTCTGACTTTGTTTTAACTTTGGTTTGACCATTTCATTTTCTCCAGACCCTCCCTGCCCAGAAATGTGAAGCTATTTCAATTCAAGCTGGGCGTTGTTCCTTGATTTCATCTATGAAGGGCCACTTTTACTGACCTTGTCTTCAGATCCAGCTTCCCAAAGGTTCAAGTCATACATCCAAGAGAAACTCTCCACACAGGTGGCCAAAGGGAAGGAGGCATTCACATGGATTAAGTTCTCCTTGACATTCACATTTAGTACTGGGGGAGCCAGTTCCACTGTAATTGAATAACCAGACATGACCATAGTGCTTGCTTGTGTCTTAGCTTCACAGAAGTAAGGCTGTTCTGTGGCTGATCTGCACTTCCAACTGTTATCTGTGACAGGAAGGAAGGAGGAAGGCAAAGAAATGCCTCTTTTTCTATCTAACATACCCCCTGGTACATGGAAAGGTTCAAGCCAGTTTGTTCACCTAGAGTATTGATGAACAAATTCTGACACTTGCTACAAAAATAACTTTCAAATGATCATGGCTCATTGTTTGTGCTTCCTCAAATCTCTACCATCCATAAAGCTCTTGTTACTGTTTCTCTCTCTCTGGTGTGTGGTCTACTCCTTTGCTCATGCCAACGCTGTTGTTGGGATGTCCTTTTATCCAGGCTGTAACCTAACAGACACTCACCATCCAAGTGGTATTCCTTGAATTGTGATTGTACCCACGGTGACTGGAATTGTCCAGAAATGGCTTTTACTCGAGCTCGGACTTTAACAAAGAAATTTGGAAGCACACAAGTCAGATTGCAGGAGGTTCTCTGAATATTTTTACAATGACGAACCTTTATCCATTTGTTCATACGATCCTGGCTAAAAGAAGAAACAAACATACCATAATATTAAACGTGCTGTTTTGTTCTAATTTATAGAGCAAGAAAAAAAAAGTGTTTTGGAGGCTGGGTACCAAATCTTGCTCAGAGTTTGGAGCACTTCCCAGACACGTAAGGATTTGTTTTGGTGAAAGGACGCAGCCAGGTCACTGATCACAACGACACTGATAATTGTTTGCCCTGTGCCATCTATCAGTCAGACATCCTTTGTAAGCACTTACCTTTCATACCTCACGGTGTATGTCACATTTGGTGGAGAGCCTTCTCCTGGAGACCATGTCAAAATCATGTCAAAATCTTTTGACAGTAGTGTAACATTTTGAGGAGCAGGAAGATGAACGTGACCTGATTGAAAGGGAAATTATGTGAATGATTTTAGATGTCTTTGGAGATAGGAAATACCACCTGGTTTTGAGCAAGGTGGTTTCAGAATTTGGAGAAGAGCAGCTCAGTTCATTCAAGAATGGAAATGAGCGGTGGAAAAAGGGATGTCTGTGATGTAGTTGTGTTATCCTCATCTCTTACAGAGCATCTTCATCTCAGCAGCTGTTAGAATTAGGGCCTACATTGTGTGAACCATCCTATTGTGTAATTCTGAGTGGCTTCTCCCATGGTCTCACTGGATTTAGCTGTCCCCTGGTCTCCAAGCCCACAAACTCCAGCCTGGCTTCCGTGCGCTCCCACCTCCTAGCCCCAGGACGAGGCAGCCACGGCTGCCTCCTGCTGCTCATCCCAGCCCAGCTGTGCCGAGGCAGGTCCTACCAGGAATGCTGCGAGACGCAGCACTTGGACTTTGCCACTCGTGCTTTCCTGGCACCTACTGTTTCTCGTAGCTCAATCTGCACAGCACGAACCTTCAACAAGACACATTCTACAGACAGATGGTAAAGGGCCCTTTCTTTACAGTGCAACATTCCACTTTATATGACTCATCCTCATTTCCACTGCTTCAAATTTACCCGTGCGTGTCTTTCCTCCTGCAAGCAAAGCCAAATGAGAAGCAGCGAAGACAGAGAGCTGTACTGTACCTCTCGCCTGCCGCAGGAAGCACAGTGCCACCAGGACGTGGACTCTCCAGGTAGACATACCAGAGCAGGACTTTTCCACTTGTCAGATATTTCTTTTCTTGCTACCTTTCCATGGTGTCGTTTTCTTGTCTTGAGCTGTATGAATTACGGTGGAAGATGCAGTTAATGAACCCCACGCGTGCGCGCAGCCTCGCTTCCTGGTACGGCCCAAATAAAGCTGCACATTGCACTGGGGAAGGAGCGCGTGTGAGAGTGCTTCTGATGAGAAAAATGTTGTCAACGTTGCTGTACTACGCCCTCCAGTGTAAACCAGCTGATCCCCGGGCCAGGCCATGTGCTGAAGGAACGCAGGAAAATAGTGTGAGCTCTGTCTGCGAGGTACCTCATTAAAAGTTGACCTTTGGAATTCACCTGTGCGGCTGTGAAATATTAATAGAAATCAAATAAGTTTTTACTGCGGGAGATACCTGATAATAACGTAGCAATAGTGAAAACAAGTCATCGATCAGCAGGACGTGAAACTGTGACAGTCTTGTGTTTAATCAAGGATTTTCTCTGCATTTATGTTACCAGGTTAAGAATGTTTTTCAGAAGTTAGGGAATGACTCCACTTTACAGGTGGGAGAAGTGCAGAAACGGGACAGGGACGTGCCCCACGTGCAGAGTGAGCAGATGAAAGGACGGGGGTCCTTCTGATAAATCCTCTGGCTTTGCTGAATGCCAGTGCTGCAAATTCCTTTTATCTTAGTTACCACTTATCAATAACTTGTCATCAACACATAAATATCAGTCAAGATCAGGAGCAGCTGCCAGGACTGTGCCAGCACATGGATGGTTCTTGGCCCCTGCGTGGCCTGGTCACTGAGAACTTTGGTTGCTGGCCTTGGCATCTGCAGCTGTGAAACTCTTGAGCTGTTGGTGTTTTCAGCGCACTTTAGACTCCAGAGCTCTCCTGGGACAAAGCTCAGTTCTTAAGTTGCTTCTTCTATGTTACAGCCTCGCACATCTTCCTAAAGCGAAGCTGTGGATATGGTAGTTTTGTTCTGTGTGCATCAGAAACACAGCAGGAAACGTTTGGGTTTGACCACGAGCTCTTCTGCCAAGTACGACGTGCCCAGGTGTGTGTGTCCGAGCAGCTGTGCCCGTGCATCCCGTGCACAAAGAGAGATGGGGAAGAACCAGCCACGTCCGTTGGGCTGCTTGGCACGTCTACTCTCACAGTCACCTCCAGGCCTGGGCCATGAGGAAAGGAACTGGGTCAATGGAGTTATCACACAGAAGGTAACACCAGCGTAGAGAAAAGGGACTTTTCTGGGACTTCCCCAGATGGAGAAATCACCCAGCCCGGCAGACAGCCTGTTGCTGGACCTGTGAATGTCAGGTTCTGGGTACTAAGTGGGAGAAGAGCCGATGGAGCTGGGTTTGTATTGGCAAAAGCTTCTATGTTTACCACAAAGGCATCGAATGTCTCGTTTCCCTGAACATGGAACGATTCAAGCCGTAAGAGGAGACAGTTACAAGTTTCTTCAGTCACGACTTTCTCAAAAAATCTCCTTCTCTTCTTACCACTGACTTCTGTTACCAGCACATTTCCTGTTCCGTGGCTGTTTTGCTACCTCTGTTTACTTTCTGTGAAGTTTCTCTTTCTCATACAAAAAGAGCTATAATCCTTTATACGGAAAAAACCAAAGCTGAGCATCTGGAGAGTCCTGAATCTATTCCCCTTTAGCATCCAAACTGCAGAGCTACTATCAACACACGACTCTAACGCTTCCAAAAACAAAAGAGGAAGCAGTTCTAGGGCCAGTTTCATTGAGGTCTTGCTAAGAGCCCTCGGGCAGCTTCTCTGAAAGATGACGTGTGATTTTTAGTAAGCATTTGCAAGAGGTGAATCTTATCACCATCGTTGCTTCCTGTGAAACATCTGCCCTGAAATCTGGGCTCCACCAGCCTCTGTGGCAGAACTCCCCCAGATTTTAGCATGACTGAGAAGCTGTCCCAGGAAAAACAGCGTGTAGTGTTGGGAGGGAACTGGGAGGGGTGGGGGGAGCCTGTGCCACGAGGTGTCGCTGCCTGTCAGACAAAACCATCAGTTCTCCAAGCGACAGGCTCTCAGCGAGACCTGTTCGAAGCGAGCCTCACTAAAACTCCTTCCACCCTCTGCATGGCCCAGCACCCTCCTGTGCAGCGGCCTACGTGAGGATTTTCAACAGCATCCTCTAACGTCAGGCACTGTGTTTTGCTCTCCAGTCCATCTCTGGCCTTGGGTGCCCAGGTAGGACATGGATCAGGTGCTGGCAGGAGCAAGGAAGTTCTATCACCCATGTGTGAAGGGCAGGAAGGACTGTTGCACTCTCAGCGTGCTGCGAGCCCGCAGTGGGCTCCTCTGGGCTCTGACGACTTCATGGTTGCAGGCAGGGATGCTGGCTGCTGCCAAGGGCTGGGCTTGGTAATGCTCTCCATCACCGGGCAAATCACGTTCTCCCACTGGTTAGCTCATATGGAGCAAAAACGCGTTGGGCTGGGGTTGCCCTTCCTTAGAGCAATGCCTCATCTGTAGGTGGGTCTTTGCATGCTGCTGTAATACCAGTGATGCTTGGGGGACTCTCTCCATTTGCCACCTCTTGCAATAGATGATTCAGACCATGAGGGTAAACCCTGCAACCTTTCCTGAGTCAGAGCGACTGCTACCTTCCTTTCATGAGGAGA
This sequence comes from Eurystomus gularis, assembly GCA_013400335.1. Classification (NCBI taxonomy): domain Eukaryota; kingdom Metazoa; phylum Chordata; class Aves; order Coraciiformes; family Coraciidae; genus Eurystomus; species Eurystomus gularis. The sequence goes on from VZZY01013607.1 coordinate 563,454, forward strand.
AGCACTGCAGGAAATACAGTCTTCATCTTGTGAGGAAGGCACAGTTTGGGCCGTGGCTCGATTTTATGAAACCTTTGGAGGCAACAGGCAGCATAAAGTACCGTCATCCCAGCTCCGTCCTCTGACTCGTACTGCACCCACGCAGTTGTTCTGGCAGAGCTGTGCGTGCTGCGCGCTGTGAGCTCGGAGGGACAACAGGTCCCGTTGAGAAAAAACCCCACATATTAAAAAATTCAACAGGGCATTTCGGCTACAAACGGTACCAGGGGAAACCAAACCGCCACTGACCCACAAGTGCAGCATGCTTAACATTTCCAATGTCCTCTTACTTTTCTGTCACCGCCACATTCCGTGAATGTTTTCAGTACTTTTTAACGTGTGAGATGGCCTCCACACAGAGTCCTTCACAGCTGAGTTTCATTTCTTTCTGAAATGTTAAGACATTTTCCTGAATGAAACAAGAAGATTTATTTGGAGAAGATTTCTACCGAAACTCTGTATTTTGGAGGAGAAAATGTTCAATTTCTGCGGGACAAAATCATTTTTCTCCAGCAACTCTCATAGTCCTGTGCTAGGTGAGAATGTTGCAGGCACAGAGAGGGGGTGGCAGTTGTCACAAACATTCTGGACACTGGAAGTCTCAGGGAATGAGAGTGACATTTCCCAGTAGTTCTCGCTGGATGATTTGAGAAATTTCTTGAAGGAACATGATCCAGATAAAAATTCTGTTAAAAGGATTTTTTGCCTAAGATCTTCGTAAATGAGTGACTAAGACCTTTAGTCATTCAGACTCAGCTCTTTAAATGGTCTTTTCCTTTCCTGCTGTTTAATTAACTTCTCTGCTTTGCTAAGGGCGTGATGCTGCAGCCAGTTCTGGCAGCACCCGCTCTGTGCTGCTCCTGCAGTGGAACTTGCTGGTGCTGGACATGTGCTTACGAGGCAGCCCCAGCTCCACGTAGCATTCCTCATCGTTCCTCCAGAACATAGCCCAATGCCTCTCTCAACATGGATGTGTAACCGGGTATCGTGCAGGTAGGGACTGAAGCACAGAAAAAATGAGTGACTTGCCCGCAGCAGCTCAGAATTACGAGCCCAAGGCTTGGCAGTCAGAAAGTAACGTCTTTGACTTGGGAAGGCACCTGCAGAGCTTCCAAGTGGAGGTGCAGTCTTCACCAGGGCGAGATTGCTTTTCTTGGCTTAATATCTGTATTTCTGGAGGTGGTGGAGCTGATGTAACCGTGGTGGCAAAAGTGTGCAGTGTAGGCCTGTCTTCAGAGCTGGGCAAAGCAAAACCCGAGGGCAGGAGAGGAGTTTTCCCTTCAACATTTCCCACCACCTGTTTGGAGAAGCGAATGAGCATGGCAGTGTCTGCAGAGAAAACACTCCTTTGCCCAAACTAAACAAAACCCATCGTCTGAAACTGACAGTGGGACCTCACCCAGTTCCAGAGTTTTCCCTGGAAGCCACTTGTCATTTTTGTGGAGAACAGACTGTTCTTCAAGGAAACCTACGCTTAGGGGAGGGGAAGAAAATCTTCAAACAGCTCAAAAGTCACCAATTCTGGAAACTTCCTCCCCTGTCCCAAGTTTCTCACACTGAGAGCAAGTTTGGACCTGAGGTGCAGGGATCGCTCCACCTCAGCCAACGTTCATCTCTTCTGCCCAACTCTCCTTTCTCCCTGGCTTATGTAGGTCTGTAGGACAAGGTTGGCAGCAAAGGCATTTGTACCATCCAGGAACGTGGAGTGTGGAAACAGCCACCACCCCTGTGAGCAGCGGCAGCCGTGGCTTCGGCAGCAGGGTGCAAGGCACATACTGCAAGGGGAGGAGATCTCAGGCGACAGCCTGAGACCATGAACAGCAAGGAGCTCTAGCAGTGAGCCTGATCCTGGCTCTGCTGAACTGGTTTGGTGAACTTGAACCTTCTTGCCTATCCCTGGAGAAGCTTTTTCTGAAGGCTCAGCTCTGAGCTGGAAATGGGGGCACTTGATCTTCTGCAGCTCAGGAGGGGAAATATTTTCCTCTTTGTGCTTAGAAACTAGCCTGACATACAGGCTGCTGAGTGTTTGGGTTTGATGGAAATTATTTTGGAAGGTTTAGGAAAGCAAATATGGGGAAACAATAGGATGAGCAAAGAAGAAAATGTTGGGAATTAAGAGGTTAAAAAATCTGCAGAGCTGAGCAATGCCAGATGGAAAAATAAAATGCAGCAGTGTCCCCTTGACCCGGCCAGGCATCTGGGCAACTTGTCACCAGGAGGAGGAGAAGAGAATGGGCTTGATTTGTTTTTTAAACTGACTCTGAAAAGATTTAAAATGAAAAGCAAAACCATAGAATGTTCCCCATACAAGTGCCATGAATCATTTCGTGTCCTTTATTTTTTCTTCTGGGGCAGGGTTTTTAAAGGCACTCGAGGCTTTGCCCGTTCACAGCAGCTGTAGCTGCAGCAGTTCCTGATACAAGGGTCCCGATTTAAAGGGTGAATGCATGGAACAGTCTGCTCCTGCGTGGTCAGGAGAATACAGCAACCCTGTAAAAACACCTGGGTCCTGTAGTCACCTTGTGCTAAGGGTTGTACCTGTGTCACGGTTTCATTAGCCCATCGTACTCTGGCAGGTGGTGAGACAAGGCCGTAGGGGCTGCTGAGAGAGAACGTAGCATTTCCCAGCTCTTTTGGACCTGCACAGGCAAGGTGTAGTCACAGGTCAAAGACCTCTCCTCCCTTGTTAACCTCAGCACCTTTCACACTGCAGACAGGCAGGCAGGCTGGATGCCCCTGTGATGCTGATGGAGGAGAGCTCCACGGCTGCCTGGTTGTGTGGGCAGGATGCAGGAGCTCAGCCTGGATCAGACGGTGCTAGTGTGGGGAAAAAGGGGACTTCACAGGCATCTCCATCCCTTCCAGGTTTAGAATCATAGAATGTGTTGGGTTGGAAGGGACCTCTCAAGGCCATCTAGTCCAACCCCCCTACAAGAAGCTGGGACATCTCCAACTAGGTCAGGTTGCTCAGAGCCCCATCAAGCCTGAAGGTCAGGTCCTCCTGTGGTGCAGGGAGAGCTGGTAAGATGCATGTCCAGGGGGGACAACCTCCCCCTCACCTCCTCCCCTGTGTCGGTGATTCAGTCCCTCCTTCCTGCACTGTCCCTCGCTGCTTGATCGTTTAGCAAGTGCAAATCCGCAGAGATTGTATTTTCTTTTCCCCAGCAAAGAGAAGCCCCTACAGAGCAAGGCACAAACCCTGCACTCGTGGGGTGAAATCATTCCCTCCAACAGGTTTCATTTCCCTCACAGCACACGAATGAGGAGAAGAATCTCTTATGTCGGTGTTTATGGGATGCCACGAGGGCCTTGCCCCCTTCGTAGCAGCAGTTGCTCATGCTGTGGCTCGAGCTGACTTCAGTTTTGCCTTCCCCGTGACCTGCTGTTTGTGTGCAAGCCTGTGGTGTGCAAACACGGGGCTGCTTTACTGAAGTCCTCCTGGAGCAACCCTCCCTGGGCTGCGTAACAGTAAAGGCAGCAACGCGCCTCGTGAGCAAAGGGAGCACTTCTGTCAGCTGGCAATCCTGCAGATTCCCAGGATTCCCAGATCCCACAGGGACCGGTACAGGAAGGGGACAAAGTATCGCCCATGAATGAACGTGGTTGAGTTGGGCCTGCCAGCAAGCAGCGTCCTTTTCTACCCCAAATAAATTAAATACAGCAGTTACAGAGGTCTCATTTAAACTCCAAATGGCAACAAAGAAGACAGTTTGGATCCCAGCCTGAGATCAGACAGACCTCTCTCTGTTCTGCCTTCCCTCCAAGCCACCCTGAGCCGTGGGGCAGATGTGTGGGGTGGTCCTGATCAGCCAGTGGACCCAAGCCGATGGCCTGTTTTATGCTGCTTCTCTCCTTTTTCCTGGAACCTGTCCCTTCCCCTTTACAGTGCCTTTTTATTCATACTGAAAGCAGTTAGGGAGCTTGCCTGGACTTGCAGTAACGGCGAAACTCCAGTGCACACGGAGTCAAACATGTGCTAGCCCACAAGGTGCAGATATAACAACACGGGAACGTCCTGGGGGCACCGTGCCTCCCGAAACCCCCAGCTCTCCCTGATCAGCGTGGGAAAAGCGGTGGGGACCCTGCGTGTTCCAACAGAGAGAGACTTAATTCCAGCAACCTGTCTGTTGTTCTCTCTGAGCCAAGCTGTGCTCTTGGGGGTCATCCCACAGCCTTCAGAGCTTATCCCTCATCAGGAGCGTTTCCTTGCTGTGTGATATGACGTCACCCTGCCTGATGTGAGGGGTTTCTCTGCTGGCTCAGGTCTGTGGGACGCTGGCACGCTGGCGAAACTCGCCCCTGCGTGGCAGGGGGATGCAGGGAGCTCTACATACCCCTTTCAAGCAGGACGTAAATGTTATCATGCATGTATTTCACCCAGTGATGGAGTGAGCGCACACGCTGAGAAGGAGGAGTATGACATGGGGAAGCCATGTGCGTTCTCTATCTTTTATTTGAACATTATCAGGAGAAGGTGAGTGATCTGCAGAAGTGGATGTGCAGGGAGCCCAGGGAGCCCGGCACATCCACTTCTGCCAGACGTGGATTTCCACGCACCTTGGCCAAGGCTGTGAGATGCTATTGCCCCGCAACCACTTGCGGCAGCAGCTTCCTGGTGGGGTGGGGAGTCTGTGTTTGAATGTTTGCAATGTTTTGCATTGCAGCATTTGGATGCCAAAGCTATGCAGTGCCGTAAAAGTTAATTAGCCAGATAACTAATGAAAGACTTCTCCCTTTTATTGTTGCCAACTTGCAATTCAGAAAGGGGCTTGTGTCAAAGTAAATCCAGCCACACACCCCAGTGAAAGAAGTGATAAACCATTCAAGATCCAGTTAAGCATTCAGGAGACTGCTGCGGGAAAATCCCATCCCTGTCTGGGGGAAGAAACATCCCAGTCACATGCAGCACAACTGACCTGGCTTCGAAGGGCTCTCCAGAGGGGCTCTTGCTATGGAGGGGAGGGCCACGGCCTGGAACTGAGCACCGAGGACAGGATTCATAGGTGCCAACAGCTGTTACCCATGAGGGTGACATGCTTGGGGACCTGATTTATCTCCCTGGTAAAGGTCCAGGATGTGGGTTTATGGAGCTCTGAGCTAAGCGAGGATGTGCAAGAGGTTGTAAGAACACAAGCTTCTGATGGGTGGTGGCTCTGCAGCTCTCTTGCTCTCAGAGAGGGTCCCCATCTGTGGAGGGTTCTCACTGGAATGGAGGAAGATCTCACTGGCCAAGCAGACACTGATAAATCTCCAAGGCCATCACTTTTCCGTGGGTCACTGCATAGGAGATTCGTAACATTTTCCTACAAAATCCTCAACAGCAACGCGTTATCATTCATAGGGGCCAGCTTTGGCAGTGCTGTAGGAGAGCACACATCCAGCCACTTCAGCAGTGACCTGGCACTCAATGGGGTCATTTTGGCCCTAGGGAATATGCAATTAGAGGGTGGAGGGTAGAAGAGCAAAGCCGAGGTTCAGACTCCTCAGATCTGGCCACCAGCCAGGAGACGTGCTGTAACTAAGTGGCACCCGGCCCAGAATTTCCAGGAGGGCCAAGCTCCCATCCGAGATCAGGAGAGGGGCCCAGATTTCCACCGGTGCTTTGCACGTGCTGAGTGCGCACAGGGTCTGGGCTCTTGTGAAATCCCAACCCGGCTGAGGGTGGCTGAGTGTTTGAAATTCCACCGAGCTGCCCGGCCCTCCCTCCTCACTAAAAAAGAGGGGAATTGAGCAATTTCAGCAAGTGTTCCTAGTCTGTGGGGCTCACGTACTCCCCAGGGCAGACCTACAGAGAATGAGGCTGGTTTCACCCAGCAACCTGCTGCCTGGCAGAGCGGGGAGTGTTTTTAGGCTGGTAGTTTTGATGACATGATTGCTGAGATCAGTCCACTGGCACACATTTACACCAGATGAGGATCTGGCCAGAGTCCCGATACTGGGAGAATATGCTTCCACCCCCGCTACTATCAGGCCCAGCCCTCAGATGACAAGAATTTAATTTAAAGGCTCAATCTCTTGTCTGAACAGCTCCCTCCCTCCCCCACTCTGATGAGAGGAAAATCTTTGGAGAGGCATCCAGGCGAGTGGGAAAGCTTTGGAGAGAGCTGTCTCTTGCCCTTTAGCCATCCAGAGAGGAAGAGCTCATCTGAATGAAATGAGGATCAATCAGAGAGAGGCATGGGAAAAGCTGGGAAAAGGAGCCTCCAGTGATGTATATTCATGGGGGGGAAAACCTCCCCCAGACATGCAGAAGCTTTGATGAAAACCCTCCCAGCTGTGCTGTGCCTTTGAAGTGACACAGCAGAAGTGTATTCACGATTACCCAAGAGATAGAAGCAGATGAGTTCTCAATCAGCTGAATCCTTATATTTAGGAGAGACTTTAAAGCTTGCTTTTTATAACTCCTTCCAAAATTAATGAGAATCATCTGCACGGCACCCCATCGTTCTTCTCCCCCGCTTCTTCCCCCAGCCCAGATAACCTACAAAGCCAGAATCCCATTCCCAGAGGGCAGGGGATGGGGTGGCCTTCATTTTTGATGCTGAGGAGGGTAACTGGGAAAATTCCTGAACCATTAGCAGGAAATAAAAGATTGATGGAAATGGATTCCTTTTTTTACCAAAGAGGAGGTTTCTGAGCTCTCCCCTGTCAAAGTGTCACAGAATTTCATCAGCAGCGTGTCTCCTACTCCGGCATTTGTCTCTATCTGCCTCCCTAGCCTAAGTCTTTAAAAGTTGAGTCTAAAATCTACTTGGTTCTTGAGCCGAGCGGTGTTAGAGCTGTTTTCAACTGGGAGAGCCTTTGTACGCAGGGAGACTTATGCAGTGGGTGGGAGGGATGAATCCCCAACAGAGCAGTGTCGAGCGTGGCATTCTGGATCACCAGCACGGATCGGGAGCACCTGCTATCCAAGGAGCTGAACCTTATCCATTCAGCACCCAAAGCCCGTGAAAGCTGTTGACAGGTTTTTACTACTGGAAGATTTCTCCAACCACAGTGGAAGGGTCAGTTCTTGCCGAAAGCTTTCTCAGAAATGCACTTCCACCTGGCGTGCGCTTACCTGAGCTGGGTGACATGCTAAACACCACGTGCTGAAAGTTCCTCCTAGGAGAAGCCTCAAGGAGTAGCTGGTCACCCCAAGCCCAGGTCCTGTCCTCCTCGCAGTGCCCCTTGGCAGCGGGTGGCTCCCTTGCAGGGACACTTCATGGAAACAGGCAGATGCAATCAGCCAAGTCATGGATGTTTAACGCGCTTCAAGGTGCGTTGGCAGTTCCAGATGATCAAAGCCTCTCTTTTGATGCAGTGGCATTGCCAAGGTGTTTTCTTTTAACTCTATCAGATAAGTTGAAAGAAAGCCAGTTTTGATGTTGTAAGAAACCAATTTGGGCATGGTCAGAGACAAAAAATTGGTCAAGGGGTCAGTTACCTGAGAGCACGGGCATCGCCAAGGCAGAGCGGGGGCCTGCACGTCTTTCTTCTTCTTTTGGTATTAGCGTGGCCTGGTTTCACCTTCAGTGATTTCACAAGTTCACAGCCGAACTGGAAATGTCAAGTGTCAGCGATCTGAAACAGGAGGTCTTAATTCCTGAGAATCACCCTAAAATTTCTTCTGATGACCTGGCACTAGGATAAGCCTCCACCCAAGAGGATGGGTCTTCCCAGGCTCTTTTTATTTCTCTTTAGTACTAAGGGCCGTTGGGCACCCAGCAATGAGGAAATGTCTTCACCAGGTGCCTTTGTGCTCCTAGGAATGTGTTTGCATTAAAAATATATGTTTCTTACACAGATTTTTCTGTGTAGGATGATGCAGGCTGGGCCTAGTGTTTAACTACCAGCTGAGGCAGGTGCGGCAACACGTAATCTTTACAAGGCTTGAGGAACAGCAGTGTAGGCATTAACTTCGGTCCAGTGGAGTCCTGCTATGGTTATGACTTTGAGCAAGAGTTGTACCCTTTCTCAGCACAGTCTGCCTTCCCTCTTGCCACATGTTTCGTAAAATTAAATCCAGCTTGGGTGGGATGTGTTCCGCAGGCGATGTGGTGGAGCTCTCGCGTTTGCTGGCATTGCTAATAAGTGAGTGAAAGTGATGATGGCAGTGAGCACGGGGTGTAGCAGCGCAGCTCTGAGAGCTTAAACTGCTCCTCACCCACCTCCTTGAGGAGGTCCAAGCTCCTGTCCTCTTTCCTGGCTGCCACTGGTCTGTCATGGATCCGGCTCACCCTAACTAGAGACCCTTCTTCCCAGCACACCTCCTCTTTAAATCTAGAAGAAACAACTGTTAGTAGGTCTAATGCGGTCATTTTACTCTGATGCCTGCAAGCACTTTGCTTTCCTTAGTAAGTGTGTAGCCCCATTGGTGGCTTCCCTCACCTCCCAGCCCACGTGCCCACCTCTGCTCCTGCTTTGGTCTGCGCTGTAGGCTCTGCTGCGTGGCCAGCTCAGCAGGAGAGCGCAGCTCTGGGACAGAGCTCCTGCGGTGGCCCAGTGAGTCAGCCCGAGGACTGCACGTAGGGCCTGGATTTGGGATTTCCACTGATACCCCGGCACGTGATGTGTGAGTTATGTGCCAGGGAGTGACATAACGTGTAGAGAGCAGGACACTGTTAGATGACGTCGCTGTAGTTCAATACACAAACTTAGGAAAAGCGTGAGATTTTAAATATCTAGGCTTACTTTGTGCTACTTTTCTGTGTCCTCGTGTTTGAGAACAGTTTGTGTCATACTCCCAGTGCATTTTCAAGCTTTCTTTTGGCAGTGTCTTAGAAATGCACATTTGAAGTGAGCCACTTAAGCACCTTTAGATTCAACTCGCATTGAAGTGCTCCATACAGACTCAATTCAACTTGGAGTTCTCCCTACGGACTCAGTTAGAATTAGAGGGTCCTTTGGATTTGCTGTAATTTACTCGAAAATGAGTTTAGATAAAATGACTTTCTTAAAACTGACTCTGAAGTGGGACATCTGCACAAGAGTTCATTGCCACTTTACTGACCTATTTGAAGTTATTTCTGTTCACGAACTCAAACTGATCCCCCTGAATTTCTGCCATGTAGACAACTCCAGGAGTTTCAGCAGCAATCTGAAGTGACTCCACTAGACCTCCAGCGTTTTCCGTAGCCTTCAGCTACTCTGGCAAAGAGTGAGGAAGCAATGAGCGGAGGAGGCTCTTGGCATGACCATTAGGAAATACCTCAAAACAGCAAATCTTCCTTCTCCGTGAAAGTAAAGGGACAGTTCTTCTGGCCTCGGTGTCCAGCGAGGAGAGTGGAGCAATAGCTGAGCAGGACTCTTGCTCAGCCTGTTTGAAGGCATGCAGGAGCTGTTGTTGCATCCTTCATGCATGGAAGTCATTCTTCCTGGTTCCTTAGGGCAGGCAGGGATTTCCCGGACCTGTCTTTTAGGAGCAGCCTGTGTCCCACTGACTCAGGCACTGTCTGAAGCGACATAGCAGCGTGCTGGTGCTGCTGCCACCAGATGTGTTCATGCCTCGCCCTGCCTGCTCCCCAAGCTGTAGCAGCCTGCATTGAGCTACATGTGCTCCCTGGCCCCACCCAGCCGTGGGGTGAAGGGATGAAAAATGAGACGGAAAGGAGCCCAACCCACTAACTGGTCTTCTCCTGGACTTTCCCACCTGAGCTGCTGGCACCCCAGCCTGCAGAGGCCATTCCTGTGGGGCAGGACATGGCTACTCACACCCTGGTCTTGTTTTTGACCTAGGGCCCGTAAGATCTTGTAGCAAATGGGCCAAAACCTCTGGCCTTCCCACAATGATGGCTCTCTCTTCATGATGGGCACTGCATGGGAAGCCTTGTCCCCCCCTAACAGCACATCTCTCTTCGAAATATCTCTCTTGGGAAGGGCAAAGGCTTTGTCTGCTCTGCGGTGTGCTCATGCATGCGAAGATCTTTAGAAAGGCATGAGATACCTTCCCCTTACATGAGCCAACAAAAATGTCACGTCTTGAGAAAATGAAATGAAATCTCATGTGTCATCTGTCTGCTGGGCAGGCAAAGAGAATCCAGGGGGAGGTTTTAAAGGGACCTCAAATTTTCAGTGCATGGGAGAAGTTCTAACCTTTCTTGAAAGGAACTAAGGGGTAAAATCAGGACCCGGTGCTTTAATTCTTTTTTATGGTGGGTTTGTACACACAAAGACAACATTGGATCTGTGCCCTGAGCTCTGCTTAGCCCAAATACAGCACTGTGGCAGTTTAAACCTGCTAATGTTTGTTCATGCTCTCCAGACTGAGTTACACGATGGGAGAGTGACTGCTAACATCCAAGTGGCTTGGCCAGGGAGATAAGAGGTGTTTCAACTTTGTCCTTTGCCAAGTGCTTGTGCAGGGAAAACTTTGGAAGACCCTTTTCTCTATCAGTTTATGCCCCAGCCCAGGGCAGAATTGTACAGAAAGCTCCTTGCTTGCCCTGCCTGACGTGTCCCATTGAGGCACTGCCACCGCAGTGTGGATGCTGACCATTACTTCAGGGCTGGTACCACTAGGAGCTGTGTTTTTATGGGTACAGGAGCTTGGACATGGCAAAGGGCAAAGAAAAGCCCAGCTCTGGGGTGTCCTGTGTTCTGCGTGTGTCAAGGAGAAAAGCAAAAGCCATTGAGTTTTCCTCTCCGCTCTGATTTTGGGCAAGTCACCAGCCTCTCTGAGCAGTATTTCCCCCATTCTAGAAACAGTGTGTCTGTAAGAAAATTCTAAGGGAAAATAACTTTTTGCTTAAAAGAAGTAAGTGTCAAGCACAAATCCCTTCAAATTTTCCCCCTCTTTTTTAAACAAAAATAGAAAATCCGTTTTTTTGTTGTTTCCCATCCACTGTGTCATAGATTAGCTCTCTCCTGGAGATGAAGGGGATTATTTGAGTACTGATTGTATGTCTGCTATTGCTCAGGACTGTCCAGCATCAGCCATCGTTCCATAGGTGCCTTGAGCTTGGGAAAGCCAAGTGTCTTTTCTACCCGTTTCCTGTAGTCCCTGCAAAACAAGGCGAGGGATTACAAAATGCTGAGCTGAATCAACAAACAGCAATAAGCAGCACCTGCCAGTGCCCTCCGTAGAAGCCCATTACCTCCTCTAATTAATCCTCACTTCATTAGGCAGAAAGAAGGCCACTCATGGGCGCGTGGGCGTGATGAGGATGCGGCCGCGGTTACTCCTCGCCCCGCTGCTGTTTGTTGGTTTCTGTGGCCCTGCAGAGACAAACAGACCCGCCCTGAGCGCCTGCGTGGGCTCAGCACCGAGCACATGCTGAGCAGAGAACTTTTACCAGGGCATTTGCTCAACAGGGATTAAAATCCATTTCACCCATGGTTCTTCAGGCATGGAGAGGAAACCTCGCTCCCTCTGGGGCAGGGGGGTGGTGGGGAACCTCCTCCTGGGTGGACACTGCTGCAGCCTGTGAGCTCCAGTTTGGGCTGTGCCATTACACCAAGATGCTTCTTGCATCACGAGAGATCCCATTCCCTATCTTCAATCCACGCCCTCTTCATCCGATTTAATTCTGCCCTTACCCAGCAACAACCATTTAGACAGAAGACACCTTTCCTTGCGCCTCTGCTGCTATGAGATGCTAGTCTGAAGTAAAATGGTATTTTACCTGCATAAAAAGGAGAGGCTCAGGGCCTTCCACTGTCCCTTTCCTCAGATGATTTGACACCCCACACATTTCTGGCATTCAGTCTCTCCATGCAAAGCCCTTGGTAGAGATCTTTGAGAAGAGGAACGTAGCACCAGTGCTAGCCTGAGCCCAAAGGAGACCACCCTGTGCTGGAAGACAGCTCGACCAGCGTGGCAGGATACATGAAAGCAGCCCTCGCCTTGCAATGGGCTCTCTGTTGTGAAAGAGGAGTTTTAGCCAGCAAACCTGTAGTTATGAAATGAAGTCTGCCTCAAATATAACAGAGGAGGATCATAGAGGCAGTTACTATAATTACTGCTAATGATACTTACACTTACCCATACGTTAGCTCCATATAAACCTTTTTTATTCCCTGTGCAAACAATGAATAATTAGCAGCCCCAATCGTTGCCTTTTTAAGAGTTACATCATGTTCCTTGGGACAAAGACCGTCTCTTTGAAGAGCACCTAGCGCAGGGATTGCTAGGGTGTTGAGTGCCGCTGTAATAAAAGCATGCCAAAATTGCCAGTGAATTCATTAAGATCAGGAGGGACAAGTTATCTGTAGGGCAAAACTGTTCCCAGGAGACCTTTTCATTAGCTTTTTATTGCTAGCGCAATTTTCTAGGGCGTTATTTCGCATTGTGGAGGAAATCTGTTTCAGGCTTGTTTCTTTTGCCACTGGGATCCTCAGGCGGTCGTTTCGGGGCTCTGGCGGAAGGCGGGTTTGCAGTCGCGGGGGTTCGAAGGGCTTTGGCGTCCATCTGCTGTTGTTTCCCTCTCCCGTACCTTTCTCCTAGCCCTGTTTTGGCAGTCGCTCAGCCTTGTGTGAGTGAAATGTCTCTCTCAGCCTCGACGAGGCACCAGGCGTGCGCTTGTGAAAACAACACGCAATTCTTCTTTCCTACATCATTTTTCCTCCTGACAAAATTGGATTTATTGCCTAATAAATACGTTCACGATAGCTAAGGTGAGTCGGTGGTTAAAAACAACTGTGGTTTCCATCCCTTTTCAGACCACCGAAGCCCAGCCCTCCTCTCATTACCACTGACAGCAGTAATTTTTAGTGACAGATACAGAAATGTCCTTAGGGAAAATACAACAGTGATGGAAGTTTCCTGTGGGAAAAAAGCTTTTTCTTCTTCTTCTTCTTTTTTTCTTTTAAGTGCTTTCACCTTTTCTGGTTTTTGTCTTTAGGGACAGTTTCTTCACAGGCATTCAAAAACTCTTGATCCCATTAATTTCACCGTGATTTAAGGTCAGTCCACACCTTACGAGGAGTAACCAGTTTCTTTTAGGATCAAACCTGAACAAATGGCTGCGCCTTCCAATGGTATTGGATCTAAATGACAAGCCAGCTGTGGTCTGTATTTGTTGCAATCATTGGAAAGACCACACCTCGGCATGAAACAGTGTCTTTTGCATAGCAACTGATACTGTGAGTTAAGCTGCATTGCACAATTTCGACTCTAATCTTGACTGGGAAGATAGCATCAATTCTGAGTCAGAACCATCTCAGAGACAGGATATTTTTGCACAGCAAATGGCAAAAAATTTACATGAATGTAAATGTAGTTAATCTTGATCCCACCGCCCTGAGTGAGCGTGGGGTCGGGTGAGTGTCCCACTGGATGCAAATAGCTGTTTATGGATCACGGCCCGAGGAACGGCTGGATGGGGCCCCGCGCTCGCGGGATCTCACAATCCGAGCGCAGAGGAAGAATTGCAGTAAACAAAGGGGAGGAGACTCGCCGGGGAGGATGCAGGTTACAACAGCGAGAGATCCTGAGATTCACCTGTTGTTCTAAGCCATTTAGTTGGGTCATCGTCCAGAACCCCAGATTTTCATTTAAAAAACATTGCGAGGTGATAACGTGAAACCTACTTACATGATTTGTACATGTCAGAGCACGGAAATGACTCAGGGAGGAGCTGCCCACAGCTCAGGCAGTATTGACACGGACAGGCACAAATCATCGTGAACCTCCTCTGTCCATACCCCGAGCCGACAAAGCATGATGTTGTTCCAGCCTGGAAGTCCAGTGGCCTTAGAAACATCCCATGAACTTGTGCTAACAAGCCAAAACTTGGTACAAATATCAACCACTTTTCCTCCCAGTTGGTCTCGTTGATCAGCATAATTCCATTAAACTCAAAACCAATTTTCTTGGCCCGAACGTAGCTTGAAATTTGTTGCTTTCAAGTCAGGTCTGGATATGCGTTCGAGTGCCCAAGAGTATCTCTGTTTTTTCAGCTGTAGCAGCTGGTTTATAAAGGATAACGCCTCTTACTGCAGACCTGTGCCGTGCTCAAAGGCGCTGTGCAATCCCCGTTCCGCTGCCGTCAGCAGGAGCGCTGGAGGATCATGCCCCTTGCTGCACATCTTGCCTTGCCTAAACACCCTGGGAAATCCTGATATCCCCGGCTCTCTGCTCAGCTTCACCACGTCAGGAATCCCTGCTATCTAAAGAAGTGTACTTTCATGTCACGTTGACCTGAAAATCATTGCTCTTTTTAACTATTTGGCTCTTAAAGCCTTGATGCCGCTCTCAGAATATATTCTTTTAAGGAATATGGTGAAATGGAAGAAAACGATCGATACATTTCCTGACTTGCCTCTGAGTGCTTTGCTGCAGTAATGGTAATAATTACCTCTCGATAATAAAGTGCATATATCTTAATGGGAAACTTAATTGCTGTTGTAGTGAAGAGAGCGCAGCTACGATGGGAGGTGTCATCAACACGTCCCTGTCGTTTTCTTGCTTCTCATTTGAGAGTGTTTAATGATAAAATTCTTTGATTTTGTTTCGATCAGGATAGCGACTGAGATATTCGCGCTGTAATTAATACTTGTTTCTTTATATCTGATGATAGCGTGCTGGTGATGTGAGAAGTATGAGGTGAATGGCACATGTAGCAATCCCTTGTTTTGTTTCTAATCGGTGAAGTTGGGCTGAGGAAATGCCAAACGCCCGTGTTGCCGTCACTCGGTGAGGCTGGATTAAGCCCTCAACCCGTGTAATTGCCTCCTGAGATGACATCCAACTGATACTGACTTCAACTCCCTCAACACCCAGAACCTAGCTTGGGTCTGGGTTTGGAGGGTTTCATGCAGGATTCTCTAGGATGTTTTTTTCTCAGCAGAGTTTGTTGCGGATCCTCTTATCTCAATATCTGAATCGTCCCTGCCTTTTTAACAAGCTTACCTCCAAATCAATGAGTAGAGGACTGATGTTATCACTGGGTGAGATGGAGGTAAAGAGAGTTCTCCCCAGAGTCCGATAGAAAATCCACAGCAGAGACCCTGAGTTCTGGAATCATGCTGGGATAATGTACCTGGCTTTTTCCCTGGCCATAAGGGGCTCTGGGCTCTGATCTGAGTGGGAGGGGGTGGAAGGACTGAGCCCGCTGATCAGGGAACCCTACAGTTACTTTAATTGTGACAACTAAGTGCAGGATTTGGATGAGGCCCGGTATATTCATTAGAAGTTGATGCTTGTTACAATTAATAATACACTGAAATTAATTACTAGGAAGAAAATTGATGTCCGTGTTGATCCATCCGTGTGAATGACAGTAGAGGTGCCTTCTGCGGCACTTTCTTCTCTTGCCATTTGTACTGTTCTCCTGGAGGGACCAGGGTTTCCAGTTGATTCTCAGAGTGACAGTTTAATGTATTTATCTGATGTAATTCATTCCCCTCTGCAGCCCCATCTCCAAGCAACAAAGCAGGAGAAAATAACCGCTGAACCACCCCTTAATCCACGAAGAGTAAAGGCAGAGACACTCTGAACTAGCCTGACAGGAATGATGACCGACAGAGCAAGCGGCTGGGGGCCCTGGAGGGAGATCTGCCAAGCTTTGGGCCTCTAAACCACCTCATCCCTCTGTGTCTGAGTGCCTTTGGAGCTGCTCAAAGTCTTACGGGGTAGAAGATGCTGTTGTGCCCATTCACAAGTCTCCGAGTCCTAATGTCTGGGTTTTTAAGCTACTTATTATTAATCTGGGTTTTTAATTACTTATTATGGGGGTGCTGGGAGTGATACTACAAAGTGGCTCCGAGCCAGCTTAGGTCTGAGAGTAAGATTTCCTGGAAGGTCAGGTTCGTACTGCTTCAGGACTGCATGGACCATCATTCTTCTGCTGAGGAGCGGGTTCCTTGCAGGTGTCCTCCACAAGCACACGTGCATGAGTACGCACATGTGCGTGTGTAGCAAGAGACCTCGTAAAAAGGAGATTCTATCTGGGCATGATAATTCACTTGAAGCAGGCAGGAAAACTGAGGCAGGAAGACTTAGCCCATAGGTAAATGTTGAAAGCCGAAGTACTAGGCAGGAAGGAGGTAGCTAGAGGAGTTCATCCAGAATCATTTTGGGGCTCAATTTTTAGCCATTTTTTCCGGATTAACAAAAAAGTGTGTAGTGATGGAATCTGCTGACTCTCATCTGAACTTTATCAGCAAAAGCAGGGGAGGGTCAGGGCGTTCTGCAGAAAGAGCGGTGTGACCTTCAGGACCAGAGCAGCAGCAAAAAAGTGACATTCAAAGTGAAAAACATGCAGATTCATGCATTCAGGGATTAATAGCTAATCAGCTACAAACACGGAGTGTTTAATTTGGAGATAACAAAAGAAGGGAAGGACTTGGGTGTGCTGAGTGATCACAACAGATCTGTGAGCTGCGGGGACTAGGCAGAAGTAAAACAAAGCCAGCTGTGATATTTGGATGCGTGGAGGGAAGAGACTGTTACTGGGGGAGCTGGAGAAGAGCAAGTGTCCTTGCACAAAGCCAGGGAAAGCTTCATCAGAAATAATGTCTATAGATGTGGTCATCAGCCGTCAGTGGAAGGTGGAGTGACAGTGAGAGAGGTTCAGAGGGGGGGTCCCAGGACAAGCAGCCTGCAAGAGCTGGCTCTGTGAGCCAGCAAAGACCTCACCAAGTGGAACCACTCACCAGAAATAGATCGAGAGGCAAACACTGGGAAAATGAGAACTGTTTCAGAGGAAGGACGACACTGACATAATAGTGAATCTAAAGAGGCCCTGGGTTGATTTAAACTGAAAATGAGGAGACACTTACACCCACAAGAGATAACACAGTTTGGAGACATCCAGCAAACTTCACACCCTCCCCGTGTTAGCAGATTGGCAGCGTCCAGGAGGAAGAGGAGCCCAGACAGGACCTCAGATCCAGCTGCCCAGTCTTTAGCCACCAATTGGACAAGCCAGTATCTTTATTTTTTTTCCTTAGCATCAACAGTCAATGCCTGGTATTTCAATGGATGGTGAAACCCCTCCAGAATGCACCCAGCAGCTTGAGCAATGCTGTGAACAGAAGGAAAAATTCCTCCCTTGTCCCTAGAGGCCACCAGCTCATGCCCCGAAGCAGGAGGTTTCATTACCCCTATTTTTCCCCCCTGGGTTATATGACTGCCAGTGTTATTTGCAGCCATAAAATTTTCCAACCCAAGTTTGAAACCCAGTCAACATTGTTTGTCTCAGTCGCCTTCCTGCGGCTGCAAATTCCTTTGCTCTGCTATGCGCCGGACACGGCTCTTTCCTTTTAGGAGCCCGCCATATGCTGCCCTTTAATTTCCCTCAGAGCCCGCTTTTCCCACAGGGTCTGGCTGAGGGTGCTCAGCACCTCGCTGGATGGAGCTCCCCGCTCAGGGCTGGCCTCAGAGTTAGCAGGACTTCAAAGAGAGACACGCAGCCATGGAAGGGAGTCATGGAGCAAGTAACCTCCCCAGAGCAAGGCCAGGCTGGAGGAGCTGCTTGCTGTGCTCGTCACCATGGCTCTGCTAGCAGTGCCCTTTTTGCAATGCCCTCCTTTGGCAGGGCAGCCCCAATGAGAGCTCTCTGCATCAGCTTTCCACTGCGCCAGCCAAGGACATTCGATGGGATCCCCACCCATCTTTGTTGCTCTTTACATGAGCCTAGTGCATTCTAAAGTCGGGAAGAATGCACTGTAGAAATTGTGGGCTCCATTAGGTTTATCTATTCTTTGGTTCTAGATTTTATATTTTTGTCTAATAAGTTTGGGGTTCCTTTCCTTTCCTTTCCTTTCCTTTCCTTTCCTTTCCTTTCCTTTCCTTTCCTTTCCTTTCCTTTCCTTTCCTTTCCTTTCCTTTCCTTTCCTTTCCTTTCCTTTCCCTGTTCTGAGGCTGTATGAATGCCCATGAAATCTTCTCCTTTCAAAAAAGGAACACTATTGAAAGCAGGATCGTCTGTGAAGATGCCCGGGAGTGGTTACTTTGGTAAAAATGGAAACCCGAGTTGCTTCCTCACAACATGGTATGTCCTCCACGCCAGCATTGACACTCTTTGTGGTAAATGTGGCCGGGAGGGGTACAAGCTACTCTATAGTAAATACTTTTGTGGAGTAGTCTACATGAAAGAGGAGGCAAGAGGATGCTCTGTTAAAAAAGCATGAGAACCAGAGCTCTAGGAATCCAGAGATTTGCTTCCCATCTATCTGCTGAGTTTCTCGCCTCCACAGAGGAGCTGCTGCGTCACTCTCGTAGTGGCTCCAAGACGAAGCCGTGCTCCTCGGCGACCCCGCGGAGCGCTGGCTCTGCAGGGCAGGGCCGGGCTGGGCAGAGGCTCAAGGCTTCATTAACGGCAGGTGCTGGGAGCACTGGGATGGAGGCGGAACTGGATCCCTGGGGATCCCTCCTGCGGAGCTACAGGCGACGGCGCGGCCTGCGCCAGCTCCGGCTGATAGTGGCAGAGAGGCAGTTACGCTGCTGCCGGTGCAGATCTCACAGGTAGCTTCAGAGGATGATTCACAGCATTGGTTATTTGATGCTTTTCTTTCCCCCCCCCTTTTTTTCCTCTTCTCCCCTTGTGGCAGTAGCAGTGAGGGTCTGACTGGGTTAACCTGCTTTACTGACAGGAAGAACTGCCCGGTTAACATATGAGCATCTGCTCTTCAAAACCCAAGTGTGCCAGCGATGCAGACGTAGTGTCAGCCACACAGAAGGCACAGAAGCATGTGAAGAATGGTGAATCCAGCAGTCCTGGGCTACCTCACCCTGCAGCAAGAGAAAGTACTTGAACATTTCAGGGCAGGCAGCTCAGAGCCCACCAGCTGCTGTATCTGAGAGCTGCGGCTGCTTTTCCTCTGCTCAGGTCTCCCTGGGAACAGCGGTGCAGGCACAGAGTGGGGCCTGTTATGCTGAGCAGGTCTGATGTCTGTGGAGAAAAAGTATTTTTACCCCTCCAACACCTGAGGCTTCTTATTGTTTCCCTCTTTACTATTGGCAAAGGAGAGCAGAGGGGTTGCTGCCCTCCCTCCTGCCTTCCTCTTGGCTCTGAAGAGGATTACGGTTCCCCAGGCTGAGCCTTGCTGCCAAGCACCGGGTTCACCCACACTCCGATTGCAGGTAGAGAAGTCATTTTCCCCGAGGCCCTGGTGGTAGGGATATGGGGAGGGCTTCTCCAGAACTTGGAGCATCAGAGTAGGGCTAATCTGGCCTGACCTCCACCCTCCCATCATCCCAGCCTCTGCCATGCCAGGGAGATCCCTCTCTAGGAAGTTCTTGCTGCCATGCAGCATTGCGGCGGGAGTCAGGACCATCAGCTGGGCTGGGCTGGCGTCTGCAGAAGATTTGAGGCCAAGCTGAAGCTGGCAAATCAGACTGAATGTGGCCCTGTTTCTTCCCCTGAAAAACACACACTCGTTGTCAAGGATGTGCCATATTTAGGAGTGTACACACACAGGAGCAGACTGTAACAAACGCGAGTGTGAAAGGGTGTAAATCAGGCTGAGAATCCGGCCTTTTTGTCTTCCGTGCCACAAACACAAACAGAAATACCTGGGTACAATGTTTTTACTTTCATCAGGACTCTACAGATGTGAAGGGGCCCCTGTTAGATCATTTGCAGAGATAACTCAGAACATGTAAATAAATCTATTCCTGTCTCTCCAGAGATCCCAACTCAGATGCTGCCTGCTGTAAACCCCAGCATTTGTAGCTCTCATTTACATGATCAGATGGGGAAGGGAGGCAGGTTAGTAACAAAGGGCGCAGCTGCCTGCCCCACGTACTGTCTCCAAGATCAACAGATTCCTTCACCCCCCGAGGTGCTGCAGTCTTTAATCTAAAGCTCCATGGAGATGCTCCGTGCAATTAGCACCCATGCTTATTATTCCTTCTTGCTCCATTCTTACCCCAAAGCTCTCTAGATAAAAGGGGAGACTTTGAAAGCTCAAAGTTTTCTGGGGCAGTTTCCTGCTCTGTGCAGTTTTACCCTGCCTCTCCTCTCCCTTCCCCTTTCTCCACAGCTCTGAGAATCTCCCAGGTTTATTTGTGGTTTTTATTTTTCGCAGGAAGTTCAAACTCTCCTTTCCCTTGTTAGGACTGTCTGTAATGCCATCTCCTACACGTTCATCTTGTCATCCTTGAAACTTTTTTCTTTTTTTACACACCTTTCAGCATCCCGGATCCCAGCTGGTTATTATCTTATCCCTGCACTGGGTGGCTGCTTATCTGTTTATTTGCAAAACTGGATGGAGATCTTCTAAGGGGAGATGCTTTCGCTTGATTTCCAACTGTCCTTGCTCCAAAGTGAGGCAGAAACTTAGCAGAAGGAACAGTTTAGGAGAGTTTTTTTCCTAGTCCCAATCAGCATCTGCAAACAGTGTGGCAGGAATCAGTGGTGCTTGGTGTTTTCTTGGCTCTGCTGCTCTCTCGTGCTGCACTCTTGGGCGAGACACTTCAGCTTTGGGTCTGTTTTCCCCAGTTATCCTTAGACAGAAACAAATGGGTTGGTGTATCTCCCCGTATCTTTGATTACGTGGTCCCTGTAGAGTACTTCCAATATGCAGCTTTCTGTGGCAGAGCTAACTGTTCTTGTCCAGAGAAAAAATATGCTGGAGTTAAGTCCTGGCTCTTCCCAAGAGACTGAGTAAAGGGTGTGATAGGTACTGGAGAAGCAAGAAAGGGATGGGGATCAATTCTTTTTAACCACAGACTCTGAGGGGATTTGCGTGACTTCTGGCGGGTCTGCAGACGGCAACTAAGACAAGGAAGCTCATTGTCAGTTGGTTTAAACTGATTATATACAGAAGAATGGGAAATTTATAGAGATTCTTGCCCAAAGAAATGTTAAAAACTACCGATGGCTAGAAATGGGTCAACACCAGGGTGGAAGAAGTCAACAAAGACTTGCTCAAACTTTCATGTGAGTTCCTTTGTGACTGTACACCTGTGGGGTATTCTAGGGATGGGTCAGCTCCCAAGAATAATCCTGGAACTAGTGAATTTTAAGGAGCCCTGATTTTAATTCATATAGTTTAGTTTCTGTGGTTTACATCAAAAGACACCAAAATGCTGGGAAAACCTCTGGAGCAGCCACACCTCAGTTTTGAGAAGGGCAGTTCATTCACACCTACTTCAGCGCTCTTCCTTTCAAGCTGTATTAATTGCTTTAATAAACAGAAGAGTTTTCTTTCTAGAGCATTCTGTGCTTTTAGCTGCTAGTCACTTAAGCACTGTCACCATGTGCTATGAAGCTGTCCTTGTTTTTTCTTTGTCTGACGCCATTTACAGATTTTTTTCATTGAGTTTGAGATGGGCAAGAAAGGATAGATCTTGGAATCCAGATAATTCCATCACTGGCACGTTCTCAGAGCTGTTCGCTGCTCTCAGCTCTCCAAATCCTACAGCTGGCCGCCCAAATCGGGCAGGTAACCCTGACAATAGGAATTAGGTGGCTCGTGATCTGATTTCCATGCTCAAATTGACATTTTTATGAGCAAATGTGGCTTCTTAGAGATATAACAGGTTAAATGTATTTATTTCATTTAAAATATTCCCTCCGTTTCTTCAGCCACTTTCACGTGCTGCAAATTAGGGTCAGGCTAATTAAGTTGGTGCGGTTGCCTCAGTGAACACGAGCCTGAGCAAGGAGAGAATTGGGTTTATTGTCTGCGCGATGGCTGTCACTGGAGAAAAGAAATCGGTGTGCAGTGTGGTGGGGCAGTTGACTTTGCTGCATATTTGAGATATTTCCTACTCTCAGCATAGGAAATACTTAAACAAAGTCAACAGCAGCGGAGCCAGCGTGCGGTTCTCCGGAGGTGCCACCAGTAGAGCTGCGTGTCGTGCTGACGGAGTGAATTCCAGCCGGAGCTTGGAGAAGTGATGATTAATTTCCAGCAGTTCCAAAGAGGAAATTATACTCGTTAAATCAATCTAGGCGAATTTCAGCTCTTGCATAAAAGCCACCCTAATTGCATCGGCGAATTCAGAATGAACTGCAGTGCGGTGTGCAGGAAGTTCACACACGCCTTGTGCTGTCATTAATGATTGCGAAAGAGCCTGCAGTGTTTACTCACTCGGCCAATAACATGTTTGTGTTCCCTTTTATTTTTTTTGTTTCTGACCTTATTTAATTGCAGTGGGAAGGGGGCAAATACACGGCCTCTGATGGAGCGGAGTGATGCGCTGGGTCTCGTTGCAGCACAGCAGCACGAGCCGAGTCGATGTCAAATGTGCCGTTGGGCTCCAGTCGTGACCCCCATTCGCGGCAGCCGAAGAGCCGTGTCTAGCTCTGCGCTTGAGAACATCAGTCACGGCTTGCTGTTCTTTTCAGCCTGCCCTACTTTGAGCTGTCATTAGTCATGGCGAGGTAGATGGGATGGGGACGAGTTCTTTTTGTGGCGATAGCGTGCAGGCAGCCTGCGCGGCCCTCGCTTCGCTCCCAACCTTTCCCAGGAGCGGGGCCAATGAGACATTTAATTTATTACCTGTGCAGGGTGATTTACTGGCATCAAATTAATGGGAGCTAAATTCACAAGGAGCTTGTGGAGAAGAAAAGCAGCTGAGGAATGAGGCAGCTGAGTGTTTCGTGGGGCTGTGACTCGGTAGGTCACAATGAGGCCACGTAGGGGAATGGAAGGGATGGCCACTGGCTCTTCCCATTGCAGAGTCTCACTGGGCACAGCACTGGAGCTGCTTCAGGTTGGCTGTTGGGTGCTTAATTCAGCCTGTTGTGGTTGTGCTTTGGGCACAGGCTGGGTGAAGATTTTACGCCAGCCTCTCTTCTTTCACCCTCTCTTACAAAATGGCAATAGGCATGAAAGGGCTGGGCTGGAGTTCTGTCCGTGTCCAGGCTGAGTGCAGCCGGGTTGTGTGTGGTCCTTTGTCACTTTATGGGACTTGGGTAAACACCAATGGCTTTGTTATGTGCTGAATAGGAACGTTAGCCCCAAATTAGCACTAATGTGAGGTCATTTAACCTCCTTATGGGAGGTCTTTTAAAAAATCATAATGGAGCGATGCAGGAGTCAGGACAAAGCAGTCAGAGCCCAGCCAGGTTTTGTGTAAGGCTGACAAAGTGCACTGTTATCACACTGAGACAGGGTCAAAAAATGTAAATACTCTGAGACCAGCCAAGAGAAACTTTCCTCCTGCTGGACTGATTATTCCTAAAACAAGTGCTACTCCCAAATCCCCACGCAATGGCTACAAGCTCCTCAAATTATTCCTGCAGGGTTTCAGGCCGGGAGAATTACAAGTGAACTGGAGCCAAGGTGCGCGTCAGCATCTCTCAATCCAGTGTATTGATCCACATAATGGTTGCTGGGTCAGGGCAGCTCTTCCTGCAATTTCATTGTCCAGCCCTTGAAACAAGAGCTAGTCTGTAATTGCCATTGAAAATAACTGTGTGTGGCTTGTCTGGGACATGCAGCAGCCTGTGAGTGGATGGAAGCTCTTGTAGGTGTGATACCAACACCAGTGTCCTCCTTTCTCAGGCAGCTATGGGCGAGGGATGGGCAGAGCTGTTTCCAGCCTGCCTTGCTCCTCATCACTGGGAGCGATAGCCTCTGATGGTCGAGACATCTGAAGTGGGGTCTGTATGCAGGAGGGGGTTGCTTTCAAGCAAGATCCACCCTGAGGGAAAGCTGTGATGACCTGTGGGACTAAGCAAACTATCAGGGAGCCGTAAACCTCTTGTAATTGGGGACCTGCATTTGCAAGATTTATTAGAGCGGCTGGTCAGGCCGCAGTGGTGGGGTTGTGGGAGAAGAGCCCAGCACCAGCAGAGGCCGTGGGTGCTCCTGGTGTGTGTGGGGTGAGGCAACGGGTGCAGGTCCCAGCCAAGGGAGGAGCGTGCACCAGGCTGTTGTGGGGTGGCACAGCTGGAAGGTGGCACAGACAGCCCCGGTGTAGGGCACAAAGAGGTCACAGAATGATGGAAGGAAGCGTGGGAGGGTGTAACACGCTGAGCTGGAGAGAGGGAAGCGACTCGAGGAGTCTTGCATGCCACAGACTGGCAGAAGCAGCAAGGTGGGGTGGGTGTCCCTCCTGTCCCCACTGCCACACTACTGAGTGTGCGGGGCCCTGGCTCTGTGGAGATTCCTTGTGAGACCCTGTGCTGGGCATTTTGGGTGTACTGGCCATGCGAGGGCCTCTGGCTGGGAGAATGGGCTTAGGCTGGAAGCCGGAGAGCCTCGTTCATGGGACCCACTGTGTGTGGCTGTAGGCTGGCAAGCCCAGATGTGTGGGCTGCACTGTGCAGATGTGAACCATTTGTGTCTCCGTGTTCATGGGACCTCTGCACTGTGCTGCATTCGGGGTGAAGGCAGCGTAAAGAGAGGAGAGGTTTTCCCAGCTTCATGAGAGCACTGGGAAGATAAACTGTTGGAGTGAGGGATGCTGGATGGGATCAGGGAGCAATCCAGACCCCTGGAGCTGCTGGAGCCTCTCTCCCTGTGCCCTGGCAAAGGGAAGAAGTGAAGCTGTACCCAGCTAGCTTTTTACAATATTAAGCACATTTAACATTTCTATATGGTTTGTGTCCACTCTAAGCCCAAAAGTCAGGAGAGAAACAAACGATGGTCACTCTTTCCTGGTGAAAACCTGGCCGTACTTCCCTGAGTGCCGGTGAGTGCTGGCTCTCCAATTCCAGCCTTCCCAGGATGATTCCCCAGGTTGTTGTTGAGAAATACCTTTCTGCCAAGCAGTCGGCGGGACCGGAAGCTCCGGATACCTTCTCATCTGGAAAGGCAATCAGACAAAATGCCAAGCCCGGGGGGCAAAATTTCAGTCTTGGTGCCAGTCTTGCTTATTACATATCTGGGTTCTGCAGCCTGGTAGACTTTCATCATATAATTTATTTGCTTCTCAACATCCCTGCAGTTATTAAAAGCATCGTACTCAGAAGTGCCACCCAAGGTTTCTCTAATTAGTACATCTGCCTTTCGGGGCAATTTTGGATTGTTCATTTTACAGCTTGACCTCAGGCAGCAAATGGCCAGAATTCGATCTGGGTTCCTGTTAGCCGAGGGAGCTGCCTGGGGTCTTCGGGACACAGGAGATCACAGGCAGAAAGGATCTGATACTGCAGGGAGGGGCTCTGGAGAAATGTCAGCCAAATGTCATGCTCGGGTCAGGGGGGAGAGTCTCCAGACACCCTTGCTGGCTGCCATACCATGCCTGCTTGCACCACAAGGCCCTGCAATGGGCAGTTTTTCCTTGGGTGGAAGAAAAGAACAGTCCACAATGCAAAATGTCCCTTGGGAAGGCTCTCAGTGGCCCTGCCCTGCCCTGCTTGGAGCTTGTCCATGCTCAGGGTTCAACGCTGGCTCCAGACAGCTGGCTGGGCTCCCCAAAGATCATCTCATATAGCGGGAGTAAGTAGCTGGCTGCAAGAACTCCATAAACTGTGTTGTCTTCCCCATCTATGGTCCTCCCACTCCTTCTAAAGGATGGTTGAGGTGAAGAAGCCTAATGCAGTTAATCCCATCAGCTGGCGTGCAGAGGCCATGCAGACCCGAGACAAGGAGTGAGCCTATCCCTGCCTACCCACTGAGCTCCTTCGGGTGCAGGAACCCAAGCAGAGAGGCAGGGCAGGCCAAGCAGGAGCCTCATGTCTCGTTTGTCTCCGCTTTTATTCAGCAATGGATAAAATACATGGAAATTCATATAACGAGGCTCTCTCTGACCATCTGGCATCCTTTATTTGAACTCAGCTCTGCCTCTCCACTGAGCTCTGAATCTGGCTGCTCCTGGGTCTGACTCAGATTAGGTCTTTCTAGTTCATCCTAAAATGGTTTCGTTCCATGCTGAAAATCAGAGCAGCCAGCACTGCTTTCACTGGCATTGATTAATCCTAAAGCTACTCTAGGAGCTCACAGGAAAAGGCCTCACTGCCAAGGTAATAAATCCTTCAGGTGAAATTGTATCTTCCTTTTTGTGCCTGTTTAGGACTCATCTGTACTTGGGTTTTGGCCACAAGTACCAGTTCCGGCTCCAGCAGAGACAAGGTTTATACTGGTGCACTACAATTTGTTTGATCTTGTTTCAAACTGGGGTAAAAATGCATTGCTATAAGTCACATCTCCACCAGTGGTTTACGTGGGTGACTAGACACTCAGGGTAGGCAAATTTTTCTAAGACTCGCATAAAATTACTCGCAGTATGGTCATGGCTGCAAATCCCATGAGAGCCCCGGGGGTGGCATCTGGCCAAGTGCTCAGCGCGGGACTGCCCAAACAGGCCCTCGGCTGGAACAGGCACAAAGGTGGTGAGAGGAGAAGCTCAGGCACACTGGTGAGCAGCGAGCAGAGCTTTGCTCTTCTGCTTTCCATCTCCGTGCCTTGGAGACAAGCTATGGCAACAGATCGTCCCTGAATATCAATGGCCAGGGCTGTGGTGCTCAGACCCAGCATCAGAGGTTCTCCGGGGAATGGGGTTTGCCATTCTGGAGAAGCCCACCAAGCCCTCTGGAGTTTGGTGCCGTGTGATCTTTGTGGGGAAAATAGCAACGTGTCAGCTTAGGAGGGAGGCTGATTCTCAGATCTGGAAGTGAAAGAAGATTGATTTATTTAACAAAGCTAAAGCAACAGTTTGTTCTGTAAGAGGTCTGCGCTTCTTGCAGGAGGCATTTTCTATAAGGAAGGAAAATCTCCGAGCCCCTGAGGGCCAGCAGCCCTTATGTGCTAACTGCCACCCGAGACATTCTTGGTGCATCTCTTTAAGTGTTGCAAAACAACCTGATATTTTTCCACTCCATGGGATAACTGGTACCTTGCAGTGAACTTTGTTAATCCCCCCTCACCAACCTGCCCTGAGAAGGGAGTTCCAGCCCTACAGAGGCTGACAAAAATAAACTTCTCTCCTGGCTTTGCTGTGCAGGAAGGCTCTCAGCTTTATACATTTGATTAGGCGCTGGGCAATCTAGAAACAATCTCATAAGTCCTTTGGTGGTTTGGTTAGATCTGTTATCTGAGAAGGCGATGCGCTGATAGGATTTGAATTTAGGTTTCATTTAAGATGGCAAGATTTTTTACCGTAGATGTTGGATTATGGCCCGGCCAGGAAAAGTAAGCAATGTGAGCAGGTCGAGTGAGTCAGGATTAAGTGGGCCTTTATTTGGTATCAAATATGATAGACAGGTGCCAGCTAGGAAGCAGAGAGAGCTTGCCCACTACCAGAGGGTGGAGCAGATGGGTATCTGTGTTTCTTTCTCTCCTAGACTTCAGAACCGTGGGGAGGATGTTTGGGAGAGACGATGCTGGTGGAGTTTCAGGGCTCCTCCAAGCTGCCCTGTGCCTGCTGTGTACCGTAGCTCTGACAGGGAGAGATAACAGCACAGCCCTGCTTCCTCACAGCTTTCGGGCTCTTTGGCGGAGGTGTCAGCAGGAGGTGGGCTGTGGTGTGTGGGCCCTGGCAGATGAAGACCTGATACCTGGCTGGGGTTACCTGGACCCTCACCAGATCACAGCTCCACCCAGGGCTGGGTGCAGCTGCAGCGTGGATGGAGGAGGTCTGTGGAGCTGAGGAGGTGCTGATGTGGCACAGGAGGTCCCATGGCCCCCGGATGGAGCTTTCCCTGGTTGCTCTGTGCTGGCAGAGCCGGTCACAGCGGTGGTGTGCAGCACCGCAGGGAAGCCCGAGAGCCATGGACTCCCTCATGCTGTCAGGTGGAGAGGACAACCTGCAGCAACTTCCCTGAGCTGAGCTTGCACCAGAAAAGAAAGTCTAAAAGTTCAAGTTTCCCCTTTTTCCAGGCCAGGACTGTAATTTTTACTGGAGTCTTCAGCACCGCCAGCTTTGCTTGGGTTTCCCTCAGCATCTGGTACGCTGTGGGCTCCGTGTATTTTGCAAATCATAGAATGGTTTGAATTGGAAGAGACCTTAAAGATCATCTAGTTCCAAAAGCCCCGGCATGGGCAGGGACACCTCCCACTAGAAAGGGGACTCTCCTTTCCTTTTGATGGCTTTATGTTAGCATGACAAAGCTGGAGCCCCTGGGGAGGGAGCAGGGCCAACCCTGGGCCCCTTTGCAGGAGATTTTCAAAGGGAAATCCCTCCCTGCCTGTGAAGAGCTGAGAACTAGAGCTCCAGGAACCGGCTGCTTCTCCCACACAGCAGTGTGTGCTGGTACCTACGCAGTGTCAGCAGCAGACATGGCTCCGTGACTCACGCAGGGCCTTTGGCAGGGGTTTCCAGTTCTCGCCGTGGAAATGAGATTCAGTTCCCACAGTTGATGTTCCAAGCCCCTGCCCAGCCTCGCTGCTTCTCCCCTCCCTCTGCGTTTGCCTTTTCATTTGAATGCTTCAGGAGCGGAAGGTGCCTCCAAATCTGGGATCTAAGCACGGAATCCCAACTCCAAGGACAATTTCAGAGTCAAATCAAGATTGCGGAGCCAACTTCTTCCTCCTCTTTTCTATAAATAATCAGGTCCAACAGCTCTCTTGGACTTGTGGGAAAGTCGGCTCCTGCCGAAGTGCTGAGACAGAGAAAGGCAGGACGACGGCCCAGCCATCCCAAAACATCCCCTGTACCAGTATCCCATGACTGGTTCAGATGAGTAATGTCAGGTGTAGAACAAAAGTGAGAAATAATTAAAATTTGCAGAGCGCTTTGATGATTCCAGTACTGACCAGCCTCAGCACTAATATGTCATGAGCCACGGTCCTGCCAGACACAGACCTGGCGTAGAAACCACAAGCCACGTCCCTGGTAGATGTAGGATTGGCTTTAAAAATTGCTTAACTCAGTGGGGTGTGCGAGGGAGTTATTTTCCTTTCTGTCTCTTCATTCCTGAGTCTGTGGGGATTGTGTTTGGAGGCGTTTTGCAACAGTCATGAAGGACGCAGATTTTTATGTCGAGAAAACTTTCACATGATCATGTGATTACAGGAAGTCAGGCTTTAAAAAGGCAACTAAATAAACTAATAACAGCAGCAAGTATCAGCAGATTTGTGATGAAACCATGAAAGCTGGCAAACCAGAGATGTTATGAGTTCCAGATGTTGCACGCAGATAAGTATCTCTGGCCTGAGCTTTTCTAATTAGCTCCAGAAACCAAGCTGTCACGTAAAGATGCCTTTCAAGGCTCCCTGAGCAGATTTGTTATAGTCCACCAGGACGGGCTGATACTCATTCATAGTATTTCATTTTTTATTTGCTGCTTAGGAATGTACTGATTGAAATCCCCTTTCTGTGCCATGCTTAGATTCAGATCGAAACTGGCATCTCTGCAACTGCGTGAACCGAGCAGACACCAGGATGCAGACACACTTGGTGCTTCAACTCCAGCCTGAATCCGAGCCCAGTCTCTGCTGCTGGGATCTAACCCGCTGGCTGATAAGGGTAATTTATTCTGAGCAGCCTGGGCCACCTCTGCCAGTGACATTTCCATATCTCTGCTCATGAAGGGCTGATTAATGATGAATGGAGTCAACTGAGGTATCTGAGCCCAAGCTCATCTCTGCTGTAGCATCACTGGCTGACATCAGATAACTTCCTGAGGGGAGGCAGCTTTGATCAGGCTGCAGCAGTGAGGGAGACGGTTGGGAGCAATACCTGATGTTTTGCATCTGGTCCATTTAAAAAACTGTTTTCATGTTTAAAAATGAGTTTCTCTTCAGTGAGGAATCACAGCACTGTGGTAAGTGTGGGCCCAGCCCTGGGCCCTTCCTTGCACTGCTGGCGTCATTGACAGAACCTTCTGCTCCTGGTGTGGTAATCACTGGGGAGGGAATTCAACTCCTTGGGTTTTTTGCAAGAGGAAATGTGCTTCTGTGTTTCAAGCTGCATGTGTGAGACAGCTGATGGGAGGGAGGTCCCCTCAGTCAGGTATGGCTGAAGAGCTGCAGCGTGTGCTCACTCTTGGGTGCTGGGGCTGGAAGACAGAGTCTGAAAACCCTTTTAAAAAGGACCCAGTTTTCCTCTGAAACCTTCCCCTGACTTCTTCCCTGTACATTTTTGTAGCTGAATATCGCAGGAAGCCTGGGCAGAAAATTTGGCTGAAATGGAGAACACCCTTGGGACATCTCCAACCAGCTCCCTCCCTCTATTGACTAAACTGTTGTGTCCGTTCCCCGCCGTGGGTTTCTTCCAGCTGGGTTTGGATTGACAGATGTCAGCTAAATACAGCTGAAAGTCAGAGTGAGAGCATGGGATGAGCTCAGGTCAGAGCACACCAGGAAAAAGTGAAGCTTCTTCCACAGAGGGAAGCTGGCTGAGGCGGTGGGTCGTGTTTGTTTGTTTAAACCGAAGGTGCCTGCCCTGAAGACTGTTAGTTGGGTCAGTTGTTTGCAACCCAAACTTGTTACTGTGTAAAAACTGGTAGAACTAGATAAAGACAACAGGAATTTTCCTATAGCCCCGTGGGCTACAGCAGATAATACCAAACCGGCCTGACTCTATTAAAAAGTCATTGAGCATTGGATGGTGTTTGGTGGTACTGGGACCCAGCAGAGCAGATCGAGGTGTTCCCCTAACTGAAGAAAACTGTCGAGAAAAGGGCAGTGAGGGGCTTGTCTCTTGCTCCCTTCAGAAGGCTAAATTCTTTTTTTCCTTTTCCTCGTTATTACTATGACAATAGCACCATAGAGTGACTTCTGTAGCCTCTGTTGTGCTATGTGTTGTACAAACAGAGCGAAAGGGCACTCCTGCCCGCCCGAGCCTCGCAGCCCGAGGAAGTTCCAGTTCAGCTTTTCGTTCTGCCTTCCCAAGGAAAAGGCACTGGGAAAGTGTCTGGTCTGGAAATCAAAGGGATCTACAAACTTATATGGCATAAGCTCTGGTTTTTTGCTGGAAAAGCACCTGAAGCAGCCACATCTCCCTTTGGAGAAGAGCTCACTTTAACCCGCTTCAGGCTGCTTCCTCTTACTGTGTATTAATTGTTGAAGTGTTTTAATAACCTTTGGTCAAAGGCAGCTGAAATTCCTGGCACATCACAGGACAACTGGAGAGGATGTTTGACAGCTGTCAGTGGGAAAAGCTGTGTATCCTAAAGGGATTAAAGCCCTTGCTTTGAAGTTTCTTACAAGTTATACAGAAAAGAAACCAGACTGGGAACAGGGAACGTGAAATGTCTTATCCAAGGTCACAACGCAAATCGGTGGCAGAGGGAGAAATAGGAACATCGGGGTGGGATGGTCAGAGAGCCCACAGCTTGGGCAGCTCCTCCAGCTGCAGACCCAGCCGGGTCCTGCCCGGGCTGCAGACCAGCGAGGGTTGTTGTCCCCAGCCATGGAGCTCCTGCCCTCTCGCTAACGAAACACAGCTCATCCCGGTCTGCCCCTGGATGTTTAAAGAGGGTTTAACAATCCAAACACAAGTGCAACCCTGTTGCCTTAGAGAGGGTGTAGCTGTGAGCAAAATTTGGCCCTCTCTTTTAGACTTTGCAGTTTGTCTTGACTGCTTTATTTTTAGAGCATCATAAAGGGCTTTTGTTCCAAGGTATATTTAACAGGGGAGTGGAAGGGAAGTAGGAGGGTTTTGTGCATAGAGAATGTATCTCTTGGTCTCTTTCTTCTAACCCACCCCCTCACCAGATACTCTTGGAGGGTGGAGTATAAATGCAAAAAAAAAAAGAGAGAAAATAATAATTAAAAATACTGAAATCATAGTCAAAGGGATTGTCTAGGCGTCCAGGCCTGGAGGCCTCCCAGGCGCCATAAAACACACATTATCACAAAAAAGACAAGGTGCCCAAGAGAATGGAAGAGGCCGGGCAAGGGTGGTCCCGTCTGGCAGGAGCTGGCGGGCGCTGGAGGCAGCGCGGTGCCCAGGCAGCCCTGCTTCCCACCAGGACACGTCACACCTCAACTGGCTGGTCCCCATCCTTCTTTGGTGGCAAGAGCCTAAAGCTCTTGAGGGGGGAGGCTGTGGGGGTCCCGGCGCTGGGGAGATGGGTGTCGGGGAGTCGATAACGTTTTCACCTGGCCTTGGAAAGGGATCTGAGAGAGCGAACCCAAGCTGGCGTTGCCATAAAGAAGGCAGACGTGGGTACGGGCCCCACAGTTCTGACGCAAAGGGACTGGTTTCTGCTGTGAGTGATTCCACCAAGGCTCTGTAATTCCTGGAGGCTGGGAGAGTGCCTCGGTGCTGCGGGGAAGCGCAGGGCTTGTTGCATAAGACGTAAGACTGTCTGCGAGAACGAGCACGCGTTCTTCCTACCTGGCAAAGCCTCTGGTTCTGCCATGGCACTAAGAACCTCGCAGGAAAAGATGAGGTCCTGGATCAGTGGCAGCAAAGCTAAGGAGAAAATGCTTTAAAACAGAATTAGTAAAACTAGGAGACAGTCACGGCTGTCCTTTGGGAGGCCCAGTGAGTTTGTTCAAAGGAGAATCTCTGTTTCCGTCCTTTCTGCCAGTCCTTCCCAGCTTCCCAAGGGATCTCCTGGCTTCTCAGGCGGGCTGCAGACACACTGCAGCAGGACAGGCCATGGAGCCTCACTGGTGACTGGCAGGTAACACCAAGAGCCTGGGCAGCCCAGGCTGGCCCTGGCTGGCCCCACTTCCACCCGAGCCCTGGCACGTGGGCTGCAAGTGCAGCAGGGTGGGTTTAAACCTAAAGGTAGCACCAAAGCTTTGTCAGCAGATGCTGGTTACAGAGCTTTGCTCCAGGCAGGCAGAAGGGCTTCATTCGTATCCTGTCCTCTGTCACAGAGCTGTTCTGCAAAAGGCCAAGTCTGAAAACCTGAACGATTCCATCCAGAGGTGGATTTGGCCTGGCCATGAGGCTCCTTTCTCTAAGGCAAAGCCTGTCACTGCTCAGCTTTGCCAGACACATTTCTCCCTCTCTATTCTTTGACACAGGCTCTTTCCCGCAGAGGTCAGAGCCCCGTGCCCTGCCAGTCCCCTTCCCCTGCGTGGTCTGGCTCAGGTTGTGTTTTCTCCTCCTTCACTTTTGTTGCTGGAATCTGGTAAATCTCACTGAAAGTTTAGAAGAAACTTGGAAATCCCCTAAGGGGATGTTGCTGCTCTTTGCACTACCCGGAGTCAGTGAAATTCTCTCTGTCTGGATCCAGGTAGAGGACAAGTACCCAGGACTACGACTCTGGTCATCATGAACTGGGTACGGATTCCTTCATTGAGAGACAGAATCAGAGTATTGCTCAATTGATGCTACCCCTGCATAAGGTCTGTGCTTTCCTTGGCTGGACACGACATACGTGTCCTTTCCCCTTCTTTTCTTGTACTCTCACCATTGCATGGTCTGTGCCATGACATTGACTCTGGTCATCAGCCCTCATTCAGCTGACTTTTGGGTATTGCTGTCCTCAGCTGTACAAGGTCTTGGCAGCCAGCGCTCTCCAGTGATCCCTGATGGAGTTTGCATCACTCCAGACCTTTGGTTTTCATTCCCAGAAAACAGCCTTTGTGCAGCTCATGGATCCCTGGCAGGCAGGAGTTTGCCCAGCAAGGCGATATCGCCCAGGAGGACGATAGTTGCTGGCTGGGTCAGGCAAAGCTCAGCCCAGCACGTCCTTATCGGCCAGTGCAGCTACACCTCGGTCACTCCTCGTCCTGTGCTCCGAGCTGGCCACGCTCTGAGCCAGAAACCATGGAGATGTGTTTGAAGGGTGTTGTACCCAAATTAATATGCTCTGTCTTCACGTCTGCCTGTGTAGACATGCCTCGTGCCTGCCCGAGTGGGCTGGCGAGGCCATTTGTCACCAAGCTGGGAGAGCTGAACTGAACTGTTATGTGAAGGGATACTTACAAGCTCTCTCATATTCACCTGCTGGTGCGGGGCACCGAGTGGGACAGATCCAGTGAGCGAGACAGTGGTGGGGGGTGAGAACGAGTGGTGGAAACCTTTCTTTTTCCCTTTGTTTTAAGGCTTGTACCAACTTGTCTCGTAAAATCCTCTTCTGCCTTCCAAATCCAGTCAACATGAGTCACCCGCTGAGCCCATCCTTCGCCTCCTCGTTGCAACACGGTTGACAGAAACCATCCAACAGGAGCGCTTGAATCTGCGATGAGTTTTGTTCTGTTGCATCAATCTTTTCCCCGTTTACAGGTGAGTTGCTCCAGAGCTGTTGCCTGGGTGGTATTCCCGCAGCCGGTTCCCAAATGGCGTGTGGCCGGGCTTCCCGCTGCCGGCCCCCGCGTGCTGGAGTAACGCTCTCGGCTGCGCCGCGGAAGGCAGGGCAGCGTGTGTGAACGGTACGGACACAGGTTATCCCGCAGATTTCCTTCCATACCCCGCGGAACGCAAAGATTCCCTGAGCCAGTGTGTTTGCCGCGTGTCTTGGCATCTAAAGATAGGGGGGTTAAAGTGATGTTTTTAATAGGAAAAAACACCTACGGGGATTTTCAGGAGCGAGCAGCTAAGAGAAGGTGAGGGAAGGAAAGAAAGGGCGAGCCTGTCAGTACAGTTACCGCTTAGGAGTGAGAGGAAACTAAGAGGCTTTTCTTCTCATTTCTTCCTTTATATATGTGTACGTATCTTGTCTGTATATTTATATATAAAGAAACAGCAAAGGACAAATCAACCCCCAGATTCCAGCTATTTGGCATGGCGGCACATGGAACGCATCCGCCAAACTGAAACTAATTATTCCCCGAGATGAATAACTGATTCCACTCCTTTAGCCTCTCTTGTTTCCCCCAAGGGCTTCTCCCTCCTTCCCCTCCCAGCCGGGTCCCGGGGCCGGCAGGCAGAGGGTTACGGCTGCACCTGCCTGGCTGTACCTGTCCCACGGCACCTGTCCCGCCAGCCAATCCCCGGCCCTGCCAACCCACCTGTCAGCAGAATACCTGCACCCAAACCTCCGCATAAAGCACACCCCTCCCAGGCAATGTCTGGCTTTAGCAGGGACTAGAAGAGAGAAGTCATCAGAATTTACTGCCTGCGAAGATTCGGAAGCGTGGGGAAATATGTCTAATGAACTGGAGTAAGTAGAAGGGGGTTTTTAAACTGGAGGAAGTAGAGGGGTTTTAGAACTGGAGTAAGTAGAAGGGTTTTTTCTAACTACAGGGGTTTTTTAACTGGAGGAAGTAGAGGATTTTTCTCTCTACCCACTGCTCTCTTAAAGGCT
This sequence comes from Eurystomus gularis, assembly GCA_013400335.1. Lineage (NCBI taxonomy): Eukaryota > Metazoa > Chordata > Aves > Coraciiformes > Coraciidae > Eurystomus > Eurystomus gularis. Next base: position 598,409 of record VZZY01013607.1, read on the forward strand.
GAGTGGTTCTGCTGGGGCTTGTTGAAGTGCTGTGGGGCTGGATGAATTCTCCTCCTTAGGTGAATTCTCCCGTCCAGCTGTTTGCGAGTGGAAGTAAAAGAATGGGATGGGAGCGCTTTTTTCAGAGTTTTTGTTCCTCCCTAACCTGTTGCTGCTCTTCAGAGGAATCACTTCTTACTGCTCTTGCTTAGTTGTTTAAAATCAGGATCCTTTTTTTTTCTTCTTCCCCTCGACTAACATTTGACACATCAGGTTTCTGTCTAGAGGCAAATCTGTTCTGCCTCTATCCAACAAAACCTAACACAGGCTACAGTGATTCTGTGGTTGGCTGGGTTCTTTTCCTTAGAAAATACCTTCCAAAAGATTTACTAATTTTGGACGAGCTTCTAGGGTTTGTTTTTTCTTTTCTTTTCTTTTTTTTTTTTTTTTTTTTGTGGTGTTGTCGTTTTTTTTTTAAGTAAATGGCTTTACATTATGATTCTATCAAGTAATTATGATTTACTATATTCCTTTCTGGATTTATTTAAACAAGAAAAAGCACTTAACGTTTTGTTGATCCTGTATAACTCTTGCTTCTAACCTTGAGACCTCCAAAATATTTTGGATTTTGGGTGCCGATCACACCTCTGGAATGAGATCAAACAGATGTCATGTTGGTGTGACACGGTGCAGTGAAGGCTGGAGGAATATTCAACAACGGCAGCGAATGCTGCTGTCAATCCAGTCCTAAAAACTCTCTAGGTATATAGCCCTGTAGGAAATAATTGTGTTTAATGCAATATATCGAGCAATATATGTCCATCTATACATCTCTGTACGGATATTGCGCTTCTGAAGGTGTATTTTGGAAGACAATCACATGCCTGTGTGTGTTTACAACACAGGGGTGTTGTGACAGCTAATCTCTTAATAATTAAGAACCCTGAAACAGGGCAGCATTAATTATTATTTCATGTAAATACTCTGATCCACATGCTTGGATCAATTAAGAATCAGTGACTGAAATTTTCCCTTTCTGAACTCTTTGGGTAACTGATAGTTGATGCTTTTTAAACCGAAGAGCCAGGCCCCGCGGTTTGCTCTGGCAATGCTCCGGCGTGTTTGTGTGTGTGCCCAGCGCTGCAGAACGAGATTGATGTATTACTAATTATGGACTGGGGCATTATGTTACCTGGTGAATTACATGGTTGCTTGGCTCTTCTCTTCCTAACGGGCTGTTAACCCCTGTGCCTTGCCCATGAGAAAGGGGAATTGGTGGGAGCAGCATCCCTTTTGTGATTCAGATCTCCAAAGACCCATAAAATGCAGAGGCTGCTGTCTGCTCTGTCCTCAGGACACGTCCCACTGTGGGGCTCTCTGGTCACCTCCAGAGGTAAAAGCCTCTGCGCTATGTTCTCCTACAGATGGAACCTGCAGATCTATTTGCAGATCCCTGTGGATATTTCACTTCAGTTCACAGCTGGGGGAAAAAATTCCCTGGGGAGCGGAGCCAGTGGGATAACCACAGCCTGGTGCCTTGTCAGAGGGGCAGGAGCAGGGCAGGCACTGCCAGCTCGCCCGGAGACACTGTGGAAGAGCACAGTGGGCCTGGAGTATCTCACCCCAAAGCTCCCCAGGGGCTGATGGAGAGCAGCGATAGGAGATAAGGGAGCTGGGAACTTCGTGGGACCAAAGGCATAGCTTTGAAAGGTTCAGACAGCTTTGGGGTTTACTGTGAGGGGGAAAAGGTGTCACCGGGAAGGAGGAACCTTGTGAAGAGCTGCTAAAGCCCAACATCTGAAGCTGTCAGTGGCTGTTAACCTCTGGTTAATCACCAGGCTAGAGTCATACGAGGTGTAGCTTTGGAGAAGAGGGCTCTCCGGAGCAGCACCCAGGGGATGTGATAAGAGCAGCAGTGTGTGGCCGTGTCTCGCACAGCCCTTGCTCTTTACACAGCCCCCCTGAGCACAGGGAGGATGGATCCGAGCTGTGTACGTGCACCCAGATGTGGGGGATTTTAAGGGAGCTGTGATAGCCCAGCGTCAGCTGTCACAGATAATGACAGGGAGAACAATCTCAGCTCTCCCTTTGCCACCTGAATTTCCCAGGAAGAACTGGGAAGAGACCAGCGTGGCATGAGAGAATGAGATGTTTTGCCTATTATAAAATATTCTATCTGATCATTTCCATAGTCTTCTAAATTGAACTTGTGTCTAACACTGCGATGCGTGGGCTTGAAAGAGTTAACCAGGAGTTACTCCCAGTTGTGGTTTTGTGGTCGAAACCATGATCGCCAGAAGCAAATTTTTGTCATGCATAAGGTGTGTTATTAAAACTTGAGTTATGCTCCTGGTGAATGAAAAGTTAAAGCCCTTTTATAAAATCCTGGCAGGAAGGCACACAAGGGATAACCGTGCTGAGGCAAGGTACGCTTTCAAGGGAGACTGGGGTTTCTTTTTTTTTTAAAGTTATGTAAAGAGAAAGAGAGATTTGTAAATTAAAGAAACAACAATCCCATAACTGCTGTGCGATTCACAACAAAGGAGTGAAAGCCCTCTGAATAAACTCCAGACTCAAAGCAGAGATAAATCAACATTTACATAGTATCTGGGCTTTGATGCTTTGGGTCACATTTTCAACTGATTGGTGCATGGGTATAATTCCAGGTAAATTGTAGGCTAAAGACAGTTGTGCTGATGAGGATCTGCTCCTGCTTTGTTCCGTCTGGTGTTTAAATTGTTGATCGTTGTCAAGTATTCATCTGAAAATACACTTGTGCTTACGTTGCACCTGCAAGTGCTTCGGTTCAGAGACTGCTCCTGATCCTCGAGTAGCCTGTGCTCCAGGATGATAAAGGCAACAGCTGGAAAATACGTTAATCAGTGGAACTGATAATATAGTTATAATATAATATAGTTAAGGTTGGACTTGATGATCCTAAAGGTCCTTTCCAACCATAATGGTTCCATTCTATGATTCTTATATACTGCCTGAGACTCCATTGCTAATACCCAGGTTTCAAAGGCTTGGAAGAGAAAAAACTGTGATGGCTTGTTGGTTGTTACTCCTTTTGGTGTTAGGTGGTTCTGGCTGGCGGCTGTGATTATGGTATGGCTGAGGGTAGCTCTGATCCAAAAATACCCCTTGTCCCCGGAGTGTTTGTAACCACAAGTGTTCAGAGGAAAAGAGCAGGGACTTGGTTCCACGCACCTGCTGTCTCAAGTTATTCCTTTCATCCCTCTGCTGTCTGAGCTGGGCTGTGTGCTCTCCAGAAACGCGTTGTGTATTAGGGTTGTACCTAGAATGGGATGAATCGTATTTGTTTGGCCAAAACATCGTTTGAAACACATGATGCTGTTTTTGTTATTAAAGAGCAAAGCGAAAGCCTTGCCTGACCTTGGGGGACACGTGTTCCCGGGGTGCTCTGCATCAGAACATGTCAGGGTGTCCGTACAGCAGCGTTATAGGAGATCTGGGCAGCTGGGGTCTGGCCAGCCTGAAAAGTCCCTCCAGGATGGGAAGAAAGAGGAAAACAAGGGGAGAGCCACCCCTGGCTGTATCTGCAGGTAGTCCACAGCGCGGCCGAGGAAGGTAGAGCCACTGCGACATCGAGCAAAGGCACCTGACAGGGCAGGGAACCGGCGGCATCGCGTGAGGCTCGTGTCGAGTCCTGCGCTGACACACGCTTCCTCTATCCTCTTGGGCAACGCACTGAGGATTCACCTCACCCACCTTAAACCCCGGTGCCAGCTTTGTTAGCTGCCTGAGTTTGCAGGCGATGGGAAGAGAGCAGCACATCCCAGTCTAAAATGGGAGGACTGAACTGGTCTGTTGGCTCCTGGTGCTCGTAGGAAGCCTGAGACTCAACACATGACTCTGAAGTGGTGAACCTCCCGTGAGGTTAACATTAATCTCTTGCTACTTTCTTAAATGAGTGCTGAGGTTCACACAGAAATAATTAACATCATTTAGTGTGTTACTGCAGGACCTGCTGATAGGATGTGATGAGGGAAGTACAGAAACTTGGGTAAAACTGGGCTCTGATCTCAGTCAGGGCCTCTGGGCCCTGCTACAGTACAAATAACCCATAATAACTCATTACTAGATTAAAACCAGATTACCTGAAGAGCAGTAAAAAAAAACAACAAACGGTGTCACAGAAGATTGCAGATCCCTTTATTGCTAACGTTGGTAATTTTTAATCCAAGTCTTGTAAAACTGTGAAATTTATTTTATTTTAAAGCCACAGCTCTTGGAGTCAGTGAAGAGATGAGAATATATGGAGCCATGCTTTTAGATGTGGGAGCTGGGAGGAAAAAATCCATAAGCACTGAAACCAAAAAAGATAACTGAAAGCACCTAGACTCTGGGGGTTGTGAAGCTCTTCTCATCATGTGTCATCTTTTTCTCATGGTGTTTGCAGGACTGGGAGCTTCAGTCCAGCGTGTGCGTGTGTGTGTGTTGGTGAAGATGAAGGTCTGTGTTCATGAATACATGTGTACGTAGTGTCCTTATCTGCCTACAGTGAAAATAAGAGAGTGAGTAGAAGTTTAGACCAAGATTTCAGGAGTGCCGGGTGATAGCAGATGCTCAGTCAGGGCCTGGGGTTTGTGTCCTCCCTTTGGAGGCAGGTCACCTCGAAACTCAGGACACCTCAAACCTGGAACGTCTGACATCACAAACTGCTTCTGGAACAGATGAGCCATAATTCCTGAACTGCAAACTAATTCTGTGCTGTAATTTGTTATGTTAGGCAGGGAAGGCACTAAAGCAGGAATCATTTGTGCAATGTGATTGTGTGGGTGGATACCTCAAGGGTGATGTTATCAAGTAAAACACAATCCCAGCTGGTGTCCCCCAAACATCGCTCAACACTGAATCGTCTCATGGAGCCCTTCGGGCTAGAAAGGCAGGAACCAGTCCAATGCTGGCGAGGTTTATAGCAGAGGTTCAGGCCTGGTTCTGTTCTCCCATCTTCACTGAGCAGCCTTGGATAAGTCATTTTCATATCAATCCCCATGCCCCAGTTTCTTCTCCTGTAAAAATAAATGGCTCCAAAAGTGGCGAGTTAAGCTGGTGTGAAAATGGAAGGATAATTCTGAGCTTGCAGGTCCTAAAGAGCTGTAAGTAACCCAAGAGGGTCAAGAGACAGGCCAGTTCCCTGCGTATTACCCAGGTAGTGCCTGCCCCTGGAAGGTTTGTCTGGCTCCACGGTGCTTTGGATCCAGCCTGCAAACCATTCCAGCCGGTTTCAGCTCCACAGGACAGTTGGGGTTGGGGGGGATTCGGTCCATGAGCTTGGCAGGGCTCTGTCTCCCCAGCTGTCAGTACAATGCACATCACCCTGGTCCCCACCCTCCTCCCTCCCACTTTGTGGGGTCTGTATGTCCGGAGCTGTATGTCCAGAGCCTGCTGCACGGGTAACCCATCATCCTGGGTGGTGCTGAGCACCGCAAGCTTGCATCAGCGGCAAGGACTCTCAGCAGCCTTTTGGGAAACAGGAGCCACTTCTCAGAGATGCTCCTGATGGCTCCTTTTCTTTCCATCCCAACCACGGCACATTTCAGCTCAGCGCTGACCGTTGCAGGTACATGTCCTGGTGTGTGCATCTGCACGGGGTCCCTGGATGCGGGCGATGGGATCAGCCTGTCTCGTGCACGGGCTGCACAGGCCACGTGCTTCCAGGAAAAGGAGAGGCAGAGCCTCGCGTGTGTCTTTGTGGGGAAGCAGAGCTGAGGGCTGGCTAGGAAACACCGAGCTGTTGTGCTGGCACTACCCTGCGGCTGATCCTGCTGAAATGCCCCTGCAGAAATCCAGTGACAGAGGCCACATTGTTATCCAGCTGCCAGAGAAAATATTGCAGTCCTGTAGGCAGCGCAGGTCGGGGTCCATGGGATTAGTGGTCTCCTTCGACACCGTGGATCGACACTGTTGTCCTTGGCATCTCGGCAATATTTTCCATTATTAGTCTGTATGGTTGTTATGTTTCTTTTGGTGGTGTTTTTTTTTTCCTGTCTCTGGATTTTTGCTTGACTGAATGGGCCTGTGACAGTATGCTCACTGTTGGCTGTGCTGTCACAGTGTCTTCAGAGAACTTGCAAAGATAGGATAAAATCAGATTAGCTGAGAAGTTTGGATTTAGCAATGAGGCCACTTTGTGGGATGCTCTTCTCCCTTGGCAAGGGGACCTAGTTTACGGGCTGAAATCTCTGCCCTAGAACTCAGTCATGGTCAATGCTGCTCTTCATCGGCCCTGTTCTCTCGAGGGTAGTGTTGATCCTTCCCTGTGTTACTGGTAAGAGGTTCTTGGGGAACATCAGGGTTATTTCAGGAGGGGGGTGAGGAGGAGGCTCAGGAGCCTGAGCTAATGAAAGACCCCTTGTGAACTGCCTGGGGTATCCCTGAAGTCCTGCGGGCCACGGTCTCTATTCTGCAGCTTTGGATTCCTGCTGCTGGTTGCCATGCTCCGTCAACAACGGGATGTTTCTCTGTAGCCATCAGCATCTGGCATGCCTACTATTTAGGTTGGAGGCTTAATCAGTTAGAGGGGAGAGAACAAAGACAAGCAACACAAAGCTTAAAGGCCGGCAACACCACCCACTGAAACCCAACAAAAGGCAAAAGGAATACAAACCTTTCTTTCCTGCTTGGCTCATCTCCCCACCTAGACCCTTTGGGCACATTCTCCTGTTTCAGCATAGCCCTGGGTGTTTATTCAGGAGCAGGAGGCCACTGTTATGGTAGACTTGGCAGATAAGGCGGGGAAACAGCGATGGGGTGGGATGGAGCAGGGAAAGGGGGCTGGTATCACCTTGTGTCCAATGCTGAACTGCTGGGAAATAAATAGACTGCTCCCTTCCCCAAATGGTGCTTTGCCCATGACCCCGGGCGCCAGTGCACCCAGGAAGGGAGGCCGCTGGTCCCACGTGTTTGTGTTTCACTAACCCATCCTCGCTTTGTCTGAGGCACTGCTCCGAGGCGGCTGCCTGTCAGAGGACAGCTTGTTTCACCCAACAGACAGCAGACAGTTTGCCCTGGACAAACATGGCACGGCCACATGGAAGGAGCATCGCAGGGTGATGAAAGTAAAGTTCACGTGTGCTTGGAACTGGATTCGGATCTCTCCTGCATCTCTGCTTCACCAAGATTGCTAATGCCGAGCTGGGAGGAGGCTGCAGAAACAAACTGACGTGATGGTATCCTGGAGCTGTGTGAACTGAACTGCATCTGATGTCCAAAAGGTGCCTCTAAACATGTCATTGTACCTGCCTAGCGCCTCAAATCACCCTCTTCCTTCAGATATTGGTTAGCCCTGTTGATCTTCTGCAACAGGGTCAGAGCAGAACCAACCTCTCTGGAAAAGTAAGGTGGGATGGAGTCTGCATCACGTCTCTTCTGCAGAGCTGTCCCAGCTGCAGGTTCCTCTGAGACAGTTCATGTGGCTGCACTCACACGTATTTCAGTGACTGCTGGGGACCATATGGACTCTGGAAAAGAAACAAGATGGAATAAATGTGTGATCTCCGTCAGGTCACCTTCGTCCAAGTCCTCAGCTGGGTGAATCAGTGCAGGCCCACTGGGACCGGTGCAGTTCCCAGCACGCGGGAGTTGCTGTGCTGTCTGCCCAGCAGCTTTCAAGGACTTTGCAGTTTCTAAGCACTACAGGGTCCTGACCAAAGCCTCCAGTGAGTCTGGCTGGAGTAGCCTAAACTGCTGCGGTCCCCATTTGCCAGCCCCTCCTTTCTGTGGGTGTTTGCTGCTCTGTAAGAGGAGCACCAGAAGGCAGCGTGTGCCCACATTTTAGCTCTCTCCAGTTCAGGGCATGGTGTTTGGCTTTAGGGAGGTGTCTTTGCTGCAGCGTGCCAGGCTGAGGGTAGGGCGGGTTCTCCATTGGGCCATCTCTGCTGCAGGGACAGTTTCTCCCAGCATGGGGCAGGTGGTGAGGAGGTGGTGATGTCTGCAAGCGGCACAGCCAGAGCTACCCAGTGAAGCCACACGTGAAAATGAGATGCTGGCTCCTAGGGCACTTTTCAGACTTGGATTCCTCATGAACTGGACACAGCTACAAGTGGTTGAGATCTCCAACTCCTCCCTCCAACCTCCCTCTGCCTCCAAAGTGCAGAGCAGGTGATTAAATGCTAAAACATCAACCTCTCATGCACAAAGTGGTTGTGCCACACCAAAGGGACGAGGCAGGAGGCAGAACGGAGTCACACAACAAGAAGTGCTTCAGTTGAGGGCTCGGGTGAGGGAGAATAAAGCTCCAAAGCATTTTTCCTTCTGCTTTTTCAAGCTCCTGAATACTTTGTTGCTACATCTTACCACGGCGTGTTTATCTGTTGATTACAAGTGATAGCAGCTGAGTCTCACCCTGAGAGCAAGCTCTGTTGCTGCCTATTCTTCCTTGAGAAGATCGGATTGAGAACGGGTGAGGATTCCTGTCCAGACAGGACTGAACAGCCCATCGCCAACTCGACAGCAGTGAAATCTGAGTCATGCTGATTGCTCGCCTTGGAGACAGCGGCACTGAAAGGGAGGGAGGGCTGCGTGAGAAACGCTAAAGACAACGAAACTCCCCAAACACCTGGTGAAGTTTCATGCGCGGGGTGAAACTGGTGCTCGCGCATCATCCCGATGTGTGAGGGAGACAAGGGGCAAAGTCAGTGTCTCCGTTATACCAGCACATGATGGGAGCTTGTGGTGGCCGGAACCATCACATGGAAGCAGCTTCTCTCTGTGCCAACCTGAGCTCAGGCTCCTGCCACCATGTGAGCACAGAAACTAACAGGAATTGGGTACCTCAAGTTACTAGCAGAGCTGGTACCAGCTGTCCAGCTCAGATGTGGAGACACTCTGTGTGGAAGCAACATATTCCTTAATAAAAAGGCGACAGGGTCAGCAGAGGAAGCCCTTGATGGCCTCATCGGAGGAGACTGTACCATTATAGGGCTGCCACTTTGCTGAGCCAAGGAGAGCTCTTGAGTCTGCTCCAGGAGCACCACCAAAACCCTCCATGCATGGTTTATATCTCTATTCCCACAGGAGACATGGCAGCGTGAGAGGTTGGTGCATGTGCAGGAGTGAAGCCATCTTAGTTGGGCTGCCAGGGAGGATGGACCAGCATCCTTCACCCCGGCCAAGGTCCACCTCCACACCCTTCCAGTTTCCAGGCCAGGAGCATCCGCTGAGCAGCTGGCTTTCCACCCTGGCTACGTGGCAGCTCCCACCAAATGGGCTGGCAGTGTCTGTCGTGGTTAGCAATAATTGGGGGTTTCAGAGATGCCAGATTCCTTTCAAGAGGCATTATTGTTCTCCGAATGATTCACTTAAAAGTCTAGCCCAGGACTTATTATAAAAACATGGAGAGTAGCTTAAGGGAAACAATATATTCCTTATAAAATGCCATTAAAATGTAGCATTTGTTACCGAAACTCCTATGGATTTTCTTTGCCTTTCCATTAAAAAAAAATCAGCAATTGAAAAAGTTCTGCTCTTGGCAACTTTGGAGATTTAAAAAAACCTTCTTATAATTTTTTTAAAACTTCTTCTGCTCATAAAAACCAGTCTGCCCTTCCTGGACATTTGCATTTTGAGGAAAAAAGTCCTTTTTGTCCCTAGACTTGTTTTTTGTGATGAGTAGTATGAGCTGTTGTGGTGACACGTGGCCGAAGGACGTGACAGGAGTGTGGGCACTGAATGGTCCCCTCCTCTGAGCGGGGTGAACCTGCAGCACAGAGCACCCAGGGAACGCGCGGAGCGGCTTCTGTGCGGGCTGCTGGTAGGATTTGCTGGAGGAAAAGGGAAGATGACCACTCTTTGGTAATTAAGTGTCTGACAGTCTATTAACATAAGATGGAGAGACCTGGAGAAAGTGCCCGGAGAGCGGGCAGGCAGGGCATTATTTCGGTATGTTGCTTCTCCACTCACGTAGTCCCATGAGCCTCACCTTTGTCAGGAATTTTTTAGGGGAAGGGAGGCCGTTGAGATCTGCCTGTCTACTTCCCTCTAAGTAAAATCAGGTACCAATGATTGAAAAAGACCAATTTCAATCTGAACTAAAATTAAAAACCATGAATGACAGCAAAGAAAAATGACAGGCTTCGGTTTCATCTGGGTAGGTCCAGTTCTCTGAGCACTGAGGGACCATTTATATTTGTGGGCTGCGCTGACCTTTAGCTCCAAATTCAAGGGGCAAATTTTGCAAAGTTTCCTGATCACTTTGCGTTCAAGTTCCTGACCCACCTCCCACCCTGGCGATACTTCATCTGGCTGGGCGGTAGCGTGTGCTTGCTGAGCAAGGAGCTGTTGCAGACGATGTCGTGGTGTTTTGCATCCCTGGGGCAGGAGGAGGGGAGCCGAGGTACCTCTGCCTCTGCATGGCCCCACCAGAGAGACTCTGGCCTAGTTTTGTACCTAGCTACGGGCAGAAGAATTGCTAATCCCAGAGACTGTGGGAGTTAAGGAATAGGAAAGCATCCCTTCTCCATTCCAGCAGTGCCTTTGGGAAGCCCTTCATGTGTTCAGCTGGGTGGCATGGAAATTGCCGTGGAAAATTAGTATCCTTCATTCCCTGCTTCCTCTGTCTGGCTCAGTTTTAGATCTGTGCGTCTGATGAAGAATGACACCATGAACTTCCAGAAATTCCCTTACACCAACGAAGACGAAGCCTGGAAAACCTACCTAGAGAACCCTTTGACCGCAGCCACCAAAGCGATGATGAGGGTGAATGGAGACGATGACAGCGTGGCTGCCCTCAGCCTCCTCTACGACTACTACATGGTACGTTCATAGAATCAGAGAATGTTCCCACTGGGGCTGGGTGTCTTGGGGGGGTTTGTCCCAGAGGAGATGCGTGAAGGTGAAACCAGTGCTCAGCCATGAGTAGGTACTCATCTGGCGAGCTTTCCGTGTTGTTTGTGCAATAATCCTTGTAACACCCCCAGCACAGAGTGCCACTGTTATTCCCGGTGCACAGATGGTAAACTGAGGCACAAAACACCATCAGAATGTAGAGGGAACCCAGGACAGGGCCGAAAACTGAACCCAGGTGTCCTGAATCTCAGGCTGGTGTTTATTTTACCTGACAGCTTTCAAATAAGAAACAGCAATGCTCTGAGAGACAAGCTGTGTGCCGTGCAGACCCTGGCATCTTTGTTTTTCCGGTGCTGCTGTAGGATGGAGCCTCAAGAAATGTGGATGTGATTTAGCCCTAATTGAAACCAATAGGACCGATGTTCCCATTCTCTTGGGTGCTTTTGAAAGTCCTTCCCAGAACAAGATGATGTGTCTTGCCTAAGGTTACCTTGGGAATCCACGGCAGAAGCCCAGGTCTCCTGTGTCCTCACCCGGTGTTTATTATTCAGCCAGTGTTTTACCTATGAGACATCATTTGCTACGCAGACAAGACTAATTTTACCTCTGTTTTCCATTAGTAAAATCTAACAATAAACAAACCTCTTTGTTCTGCCTTGTTCTAGGTCCCAAAGGAGAAGAGGATTCTTCCATCTGGTATGATGGGACGCAATGAACTAGGAAAGAGGTGAGCTTCAGTTTTTGCTCTCTCTAGCTGTCTGATTCTCCTGCAGCTGCTTGCATGCATGATGGGTCTCTTAGCTTGCATAAAATAGACATCAAAGCACGGTGTTATTACCAACAACAGTGGAGGCTATTAACCCTGAGACATATATTAAAATTCTTCAGGCCAGATCCCAAGCAGGTACAAATGGAGCTACACCCATTTACACAACTGAGGCTCTGTCTAGCTGGGTTCAGGAGCTGTGCTGATTTGCAGCAGCTGAAGAATTTGTCTTTATTTCCTACTTTGGGACAAGTGGAAAGGGGAAAGAGATTGGCAGCAAGAAGGGAATGACCAAGCCCTCTTCCATTCCCTAGGCTGAGAAGGGTTTCTCTTCCACTTGCTTCCAGTCTCCCAGGATTCTCTTCCCGTGACTCCTATTTGTCCTTTGAGGTTTTCAGATAATTAACTATTAAATTAATGGCTCATTCGACACTATGAGTTCAGTTCCCCTTCCTGAATGCTGTGTACTTTGGCAACCCTTTCTGGATGTCTGTTTTTAACTACTTGACAGACTAAGCATCTGGAACGATACTTCATTCCTTCTTCCTAAGGGAGCTGAGTTAAGCTGTTTTCTCCTCGCTGCATTCTAGACAGTGATTTTTTAAATTAACTACAGAAATTTCAGCATATACCTGAAAGTGAAGTTCTCAAAGCAGAGCGGGTGGGAGACTCTCATTGAGCTTCACCTCTCTTGGGGGTAGCTCATGCTGCCAAGAGGTGTGCAGGTTGCTAATGGGGGGCTGGTTTGTTGTCTGAGCGTGGTAACAGGGGCACTAAGGCACCTTTCCCCAGCTCAGCCAGGGCTGCAGGGTCCCAGAGTCACTGCTGCAGGAGGGACCAGTTCTTGGGATGCTGTGCAAAGGGATGGTTTCTGTGTGCAAGAGGAGCGTGGTTTTGTACATGTCTTTATCACCTGATAGCTCCTATACTTTGCTCTGAAGTCTGGGCCATACACCTCCCTGCAGCCCTGCCCATTTTTCACTGATCTCTTGTTCTCTGGGAGTTTTGCTTCCTAAACTCCTGGAGTTTGTGAATCTGTACCAGAATCAACGTTCCTTAAAAATAAAATAAAAAAACAAACAACAAAAAAGACAGTTTAAAAAAATCAGCTTTCAGTGTCAATGAGCCCTAAAAACACTAAGATGGACGGACCACACAGCAGTTATCTTTCTTACTGTCCCTGCTGCTCGGAGTGTTTGGTGGCCTAAATGACAAAATAATGGATGTAGGCCCTGGATCTGCATCCTCAAACCACATCTAAACCATATTTTCTCATTCCATGTGATCATCCCTTATCTGCTGAGCACCTCTGGCTCTTGCTGAGTGTACTGAGAGGTGTGTGTGTGGGTGGAGATCACCACAGGCCTGTCACATCTCCCATATCAAGCAGGAGATGTACTCAGCTGACTCAAGGTCACCTGGCAGCTAGACTGTGCAGCTTGCTTCCCAGCAGCACCTCAAGGCACTTGCTTCTTGCTGTGACAACTTGCTGGGGTTGTCCACGCTCTGCCCTGGTTTGAGACAGGACCCTTTCTCCACCAGGCACTGCCACGGAATGGAGTACGACCCAGAGATCGCATCCTTTGATGGCTCAGCCCATCTCATGAAGCTCTTGTCAGAAAATGTTTCCATGACCCAAGAATATTGTGAGCCACAGAAGAAGAACAGCTTAAATCTTGAAGGCATCCCTACTCCTCACAAGCCAGCCATGATTCCACCAGGCACTAGCAAGCTGGATGCCACCCCAGACAACTACATGGTCCCTCCAGGGGATGTATACGACAACAGCTCATTGAACTCCCTCTTCGAGACCATCCCTGTAGCCCCACCACAGCAGAGGTGGCAGCCAGACAGCACTTTCAAAGAGGATCCCCAGGAGGTCAGAGCCGTTAGTGGGTCGCATGCTGGCACTGCAGCCCAGCGGGCACTGCATGAGGCTGTCTCTCGTTTGGGGTTTGCTCATGCTGGAGTCAGTGGGAGCTTTGCTTTTGCGTTAGAAGCTTGATGCCATTCCCATTGAATTGTTGGGGTTTTTCCATTGGTTTTGGAAGTAGGGAGAAGGCTTTGAATTGAGGGTCCGTGTTTGATCTGTGGCCTCTGTTGTAAAGTCTGGGAGAAGGTGGATGGACAAAGCAATGACAGGTTCTACTTCTCACTCTTTTGTTTCCACTTGTCTACAGTCACTACTCTTCAGCGATATCCTCAAACCCCAGCCAGAGCCACCTTGCCCCGAGAGTTATGCTACGGACGGTGTAAAGAGGTAACTGCCCACCCCTGGTCCCTGGGTTCCCAGGGCACTTGGCTGTGTCCCTTTCCTGGTGTCCCTTTCCTCACCCCAGTGCCAGTCTTGACAACGACCATGGCAAACAGAGATCTCGCGCTTTTGCAGAGACAGGTTGTTTTCCACTGGTGTCTTGGGAGCAAGTTGCTGTTCCATGACTTTTTAGGCACAAAGTAGTGATGAATTTTAGTGCTTCTGATATGAAGCAGGGATGAAGGTTTGAAATGGTTTGCTGAAAAGGAGTCAAACCCAACTGTAAATTCAAGTTACTAGATGCAGTTGTGCCGGGTCATGTTTCTAGCTCGAGAGGTGTGTGGTTCAGACTGTTCTCTGTTGGCCAAACCAGTGTAAATCCAGTGCCACTGCTTCCACTGCTGTGGGCACATCTCATCAGCACCCTGACCTGCACGAGGGGAGATGTGGCACTGAGGTCTTCACGTGAGGGTTTGCTGTGCGTTGCAGCCCCTTCCCAGGAGCTGGTTCCTGTGCTAGAGATAGGGCCAGGGGGCTGAACCATCTTCCCACAAGCTACTTGGAATGGGGTAAATGACAGAAAATGAGGAAAATCGCCCCGTTGATGAGGGTGATAAGCAGCCTCCTCCTAATCTAAAGTTTAGGTTCTCACTTGGGGTTTAGCACCTAGTCAACCTTGATTTGAGAAGATGCCACTGCTTCTCATTCCTCAACCATGAGAGAGATTTCTCCCTCCTTTCCACCCCTCTCTCAGGCAGAGCTTTCCTGCTCTAGATACCGCATCAAACCTCCGAGTAAGTAACATAATTCCACCTCCCACTTTCTATTTGCCTCCTGAGTCACCTGACTCCATGACTCAGCTGTCAGACGTGGGGATTTTCACACAGGCAGCGGCTCGTGTTCGTGAGCGAGAGGCTTTGTGTTTGCTGTTTATTTGTGCACTAAAGTTCTCTGGCTCTCCTGGCTCTGGATAAGAGGACTTGCCAAGCCTATCTTCAGAGATGGCATCATAGGGGAGGTGGAGCAGGAAAAAGAGATAGGTTGGTGACTAAACAGGAATACGATGATCTTCAACTAGGGCACTTGAAGGGTCTGTGTGAATGCTTGTGTACGGGTGGTGGCTTGCACAGATTCCTCACAGAAGACGATAGCTTGAGCTGTAGCTTCATGCTTGAAGGTGCTGGTGGATGCCCAAGAACAGGGCTTCTTGAAAATCAGGCTCTTCTTTTAAATTTGCTTGTCAACAGTGACACCTTCTTCTGTGTAACACTACAGATCTTTTCTGTAAAGACTAAAGTTGCTGCCCACCAGACTGAGAGTTCAACAAGCTGGGCTTCTAAGTCCATTTTTAAGCTCCTGGATAAACAAGCAGATGGCCGTGTCCTGCAGGTCAGCTCCCTCCTGTTTCTGCAGGGCCCATTAGGACACAGTCTTCCTGGGTCAGCCATTTATGGGTGTGAATTTGGAGACAGGAATCTGAGTTTAGGATCTTGTAAAAGTCTCATCACAGGCACCTATTTCAGTTTGTTTTGGGTTTGATTGTGCAATGGTTCTGTAGCCATCCACAGAAAAATACTGGTTACAATAATGTACAGGGACGGGTTTTAAGCCAAAACCAAAGGGTAAAATGAGGATATCAGAGACCTGCTGCTCCCCAGGGTGTTGGGGAGGATCCGTGTGTGCTGTGCTGGGAGGTGCCTGATGGTGTAGAGCCGTGTGAGATGGGGAATCGGGCAGCGAGTCCTGTGTGTACAGTGTCTGTAACCTGTAACCTGCCGGGGTGGAGACTTGTCTGTCTCTTGTTTTGCTTTTGGAGTGAAACAGCAGCATGTGCTTATTCATCATTCTCTCTTTGTTCCATAAAAGTGACTTTGAATACACTCTGGGGTCACCCAAAGCCATTCACATCAAATCCGGGGACTCTCCCATGGCCTACCTCAACAAAGGACAGTTCTACCCCATCACGCTGCGGACAGCTGGAGACAGCAAATGTTTACACTTGTCCTCAAATAAAGTGAAGGTAAGAGACAAACTGACAATTTCGCTGACACACGCTCTAATCAGACATCCAGCAATTGTACTGGCCTGGGAACAGAGCTGAACATGAAGAGGAATGGCTTCGTGGCTCACGTGGGCTTAAAGCAGTGAATGGGAGGGATTCACTGACAGCAAGCTAATCCTCTGATGCACAGCGACAGCCTTCACGTTACCTGGCAGTTGAAACCTTTCACAGTAAGCTCAGGGAGGCACAAAAGGCCTCTCGAGTCGATGGCTGGCTAGTGGCCCTGGTGAGAAGACTTCTGAGCTAGAGAGGGGTTCCCCATCTTGCTCCTGCAATTTGTGGCCAGGAGCCACCCCTGAGACTAAGCTGAGCTTGAATTCCCAGCAAATACACCTGGTCCTCCAATCCTGAGTGGTATTTAGGGGCTAGACTTTGGGCACCTCAAGACTTACAGGGTTCCTGAAACTAAGCATGTCTAGAAAAGACCATTTAGGTTGTCCCAGCCTAATACTCGCTGCAGCACTGCTAACGTTCCCCCAGCATAGGATCCTTGTGTGCCTTGGGCTCAGTGGAAACTCAGGGGCCGTGCAATTAGGGAGCACACCGGGCAGCTCAGTTTGGCTCCGGGCTCTGTCATTGCCTGCCTGCATGACCGTGTTCAAGTCCCTTCCCTTGCCTGCCTCAGTTTCCCCAGCTCTAAAACATGAGCAGTGACACCAAGCTGCCCTTGGCCGAGGGCAGTAGGAGCACCAAGCGTTAGCCTGCTGTGTAGACTGATACGGGATGTCCTCACTGTGTTACAGAGTGTTGTGATGATTGTTTTTGACAACGAAAAGATCCCAACGGAGCAGCTCAAGTTCTGGAAGCACTGGCATTCCCGCCAGCCCACGGCCAAGCAGAGAGTCATTGATGTCGGTATGAGCGGGGCTGTGTGGTTGCGGTGGCTGGGTGGGGCTGAGAACTTCTAGCACCATTTTACTGCATTTCCAATACACCGTGACACAGGTGAAGGTCCAGAATCTGGCCTGGGGGAAAGCAGGGAGGAGCAGGCTGAGCTCCTGCCTTCAGACCCTTTCTGGCTGAGCACCTCTTGTGAGTTTAAGATGGTGTTTGCCAAGGGTAGGGATGTGTCCTAGGACACCAAGATATATCAAAGGAGAGCCTCAGAGAGATAGAAACCGCCAGACAATTTTGGCTCTTACGGATGTGACCCGTGGCCTCTTGGAGTGTAGGAATCTGAGCTTTGGTACTGCTTGTCCTTCTCCACTGCCACCACACAGGCTTTACAGTGTGTCATGCTTGGCCAGGTGAAGGCTGAGCACCTCGCTGAGCACCTTGCAGCTCAGAGCAAGGCACACAGTTGTTTGAGTTTAGAAGCAAACTACACGGACTGCATGACATACTACTCAAATAGCAGTCACCAGCCCATGCCTTTGAGTCATTCCTGGCCTATCCCTCTCATATGCACACTCAGGTTTATCCAAGGGTATCAAGGATGGCCTCTATTATAGTGCAAGGCTTCTTTTAGCCTTGGAGTCCATGAGAGGCAGGTTTCAGGGAGCGGAAAGCCTGGGGAACGGGGAACATAACCAGTTCTGCAGCCAGAGTACAAACTGCTTCTCTACTGCATTTCAGCTGACTGTAAAGAAAACTTCAACACGGTGCAGAACATCGAGGAGTTAGCCTACAACGCGTTGTCCTTCGTGTGGAACATCCACGAAGAAGCAAAGGTACAAACTGCTTCTGGAAGGGGTGTGGGAAGCGTTGGTCCACAGCAAAGCTATAGCCTCCTTCCTGACAGCCCAGACACGCTCCCCCTGCTCCTCAGCTGAAAGACAGAGAGAGTTTCAAATCCAAACAACGCCATTCCAGTGGCCCCAGGTAGTGTTTGTCTGCCAGGACAGTGGGGAAGGACACCGTGCTTCTCTGTGTGTTTAAGCATTGCCATTAGCTAATAAACACTCTGGGTACACCCGAGACTGACTCAGAAATGTTTTTTTAGTGCTGATGGATAACTCTGAAGAAAGCCTTTTGCAGCAGGCAGCCTAGAGCAGGGCTCTGCTCACATGTAGGTGAAGCCTAGTTAAATAAACCACAGCTTAGGGAACAAAGACCCTCCTTTCAGGGCAACATTCTGATGCAGAGATGACTGACCACCCTTCTGTGGCTCCCGTGATGGGGAAGGGAGCCAGGCAGGTCACGAGATCCCTTTTGACCTTAAAATCTGTAAAGCTTCTATCAACGTTCTTCCAGCTCTGTTGCCTCTTCTGCATCTCTTCAGAGTATCTCGTTAACACTTTGTATCTAATGTGGATTGAAAGGAGCATGTAAAAAAAGATGAAGTAACTAAGAAAAATAAAGAACAGCATAAATACCCCATCTCTCTGAAGCTGGGAGCTTGGGAAAGCTCTGGTTTGCTTTGGGATCTCAATAAGCCCTTCTTTTAGCCCAAAGGCGACCTTGGTCTTTTACAACCCAAGAGGTTAACAAATGTCTTCAAGGCAAAGTTGTCAGAAATGGAAATATGTCAGGTATGTGGCAAGCCCTTGGGGGCACCTCAGCAAAACTGGATTTAACTCTTAGCAGAAACTCTGTACAGGGGCTGGCCTGGGGCAGGTAAAGGTGAGACTTCAGAGGGCTGGGAGCCGAGACAGGAGGGGGCAGGTATTTGGGTCGTCTGCAGCACCTGTTACTTCTCCTCTTGCAATTAAACTTCACGCCACAGTTAAGTGGTTTTCTTTTCTATATATAGGTACTGACTACATCTGACATTAGGTTTCAGGGCTGAAATCCTCAGCCAGAGCCCCGCTGAGGGAGCTTCTCCAGCTGCAAAGCTGTCCTCAGAGTCCAGGGGAAATGTCAAGGTCACACAAATGAGTTGGTAACTTGGAGATACAATGTGGTTTCTATCTGTGCTCAGCTTTTCTTCAAAAAGTTTCCACTGGAGGTAACTCCATCCTAGTGATAAAGGAGACTAGTGTGTGGGGAATATTTATTTAACTAACAGCACGGATTTGTAACTCCTGAAGCTGCAGCCTAGCCCTCCTCCCTTCCTCCAGGGCTCTGCTGTCTGGGGGGAAGGAGGGGTCCCTTGTTCAAATGAAAGATCAGAAATATCAGCAAGAACATCCCCAGGCAGACTTTGCATCTTGTCTGATGCTTTCCTGAGCTGTTGGGAGGGGATAGTGTTAATAAAGAGAGGGAGAGCTGCAGTAGGTGTGGAGGGAGACTGTGGCTAGGAAGGGCTGGTGAGAAACCAACAGCTCCCAGGCTTGGCTGACGCCAGGACGGTTGGAAGGATGTCTCATGAGCTGTTTTTGTTCCTACCCACTGCTCTCATTGCTGTTTGAGGAGAATGTTTTCAGCACCAACAAGCTGTATCAATCTCTGTTCCTATTTGCAGGTATTTATCGGGGTGAACTGCCTGAGCACTGACTTCTCCTCCCAGAAAGGAGTGAAAGGTGTCCCGCTCAACCTCCAGATAGACACTTACGACTACGGCAATGGAAGCAGCCAGCTGGTGCACCGCGCTGTCTGCCAGATCAAGATCTTCTGTGATAAGGTAGAACATTGCTTTTCCACCAGGGTGTGCGAGAGGAATTTTCAGCCAGTGGCCAGTGACTCCAGGAGAAAAACCAGAAAGGTTGTGAGAGTCTAGAACAGCCTCGAGGTCAGGGCTGAGGAACAGAGGTGGTTAAAACCCCCTGAGCTGAGGAGACAGGACAACGGGGATGTCTCTGCACTGCTGAGGCCTTTGTAGACCAGAGTCCTTAGAAAGTTTTCCCCATATCAGACCTACATGAGATTGTGCCTCATAATAAACTATTTTTGACAAGTTTTTAAACAGCAGGAGAGATGAGAGTCTCCTTAGAGTTTCCTTCCCAGCCTCAGACGGCTTCCCATGGAAAAATACCTCACAGCTATTTTTGTCTGCATTTTTCCTTTTTAAAAGCAGATTTTGGTTTTGTTTTTTAAATTCATAAGTATCAGAAAGTCCTGGATGGCCTGTAGAAGGTCTCTGAGATGAGCATTTTTGAATAAAGGCTGCCTATAAAGCTGCCTTTACCTTAACGTGCTTACCTTCCAGAGACAGTGAACCTTCTCTTGCCAACGTTAGAACTGTCAATATCCTAATTTTTGCCTTATCTTCTCCACAGGGAGCAGAGAGGAAAATGCGGGATGATGAAAGGAAACAGTTCAGAAGGAAAGGAAAGTGCCTGGACTCCAATAACAATGGTTCGTGCCCGTGTTTGTTACCTGATCCAAAGTGTGTTGAAATCCATGGTGGCTTGTCCGTTAACTTCCACAAGATCTGGCCTTGGGTATTTCCAAGCCTGATGAAATCAGCACCATTCAGAAATAGCTTGTCAGTCAGGTCCTTGCCTGGTTTCCTACCAACAATCTCAAAGCCCTTTATTAATACTAATGAACCTTCCTGAATGTCTTGGGGTCTTGGCAGGGAGCCTTTCCTAGGGGAGGCAGCACTGTGCGAGCCCTGAGGACCTGGCTCTGCAGGCCTTTTTTCTGATATTTCTGTTGGGAGACCTTGGGCAGGTGCTTTCCCCTCTCTGTGTATAGTTGCCTCTTAAAGTGCCATCTGAACTGAGATGAACTGGACTTTCCATCTGTAGGTCTGAAAGGCTGTTTGCTCTCTGGCTTCAGAGGGAATGAAATCACGTTCCTGAGGCCGGAGACTGACCTCGAAACCCAGCCAGTCCTGTTTATCCCCAACGTCCATTTTTCAAACCTGCAGAGGTGTGGCACGGTAAGTCCCTTCGAAAAACAACCAACCTGTTGCCCTCATCTGTCACCCCCATCGTTTCCAAACTGATCGGTCCCCCAGACATGACTTGTGTTATGTAAAAAACCAAAACCAAACCACAATTCTTTTGTGGAAATGTGGTGAACTTGAAGACGTAGCTGTCAGGAGTGGCCTAGATAGTCATGCAGTAGTGATGGGCACGATAACCTTTCCAGGTTCCTTCCAGCCAGATATTCCTGTGGTTTACAGGTATCATCTGCAGCTTCCACAGAGGACTGGAGAGGTAGCAAAAATATCAGCAGAAAGTAAACTATAGAAAAATGCAACCATATCACCCCCTGCGTGCGGGGGATGTCTTTCACTTGCCCTCTGCCCTTCTCTATCCTTTTGAGCCTGAGGAAGCCAAGACTCAGGATCCTTCAGAGCTCACCAGTATTCCTTCAAGAACCAACTGTCTCAGTTTGTCAAAAAGGGGGGAAAAGCCACCTGTGACAATACTGCAGCATCCTACCGATGCGTCAGCATCAAAACCAGGGACTGGAAGAATCTGGTTTACAACCGAAGAACTCCCTGAGAAACTTGGTCATGGATCCCAAGCAGATTATGAGATTTGACTTTGGGGTCTAGCCAGATATGTGTTCAGGTCTCTCCTAGGCAGAGGAGGAGAATCTAGAGAGGTGCTTTATATCGGGTTTCATTTAATCTAAGAAACACATACAGATGTGTGTTTTCACATAGGAAAAATGATGGACGGGAGGAGGGAAATCATGTTTAAAATGTGCCCATGTTGCCTCTCCCCCCCACTTCCTTGGCACACAACGAACAGTACTGTGCAAACTAAAAAAAAATCAATTTTTTCTTTCCATTTTAAGGTGCTCCCTCCTGCTGTTCCCAACTCTGCTAACAGGTAAGGATGCAGCAGTTCGTATTTCCCATCTTGCTCTGTTTCTGTGGGTATGTCACGGTTGTTTGCTATCCATAGGCAGTATATACCTGCAGGTGCAAAATAACACAGCACAGAGCCTCCCTGACGCCCTTGAGCATCTAAACGTGTTAAACTTTGGCCTAGAAGGGTCTCAGGGGATGCAGAAACACAGACAGGTTTCTTTCCCCTCAGTGAGCCACTCAACATGGGTCCAGTCCATCGCTGTCCTGGTGTTCTTATTGAGACAGTGTTTGAAAGAGGCAGGCAAAAAAGATCCCAGACTACACTGAAGGGTTCAAGTAACCAGAGACAGATATTGCTGTAAAATAAACTGGAAAGAAGTAGAAATCCCACTTGTAATGTGTCTAGAGTGGGGAGAACCAGTATGTACCCCAGGCTTGATCCAGCGATACCAACAGAGGAACAATGACATGGAGGTGCAGAAGGCTTTCGTTGGTGATGTGGTACCAAAACCACAGCCTGCACTCACTGATGTCCCTGCATGCTGACAGTTGCAGCAATGTTAGTTGGAGTAATTGGTTTTTCAGTCACAAGTTCTATTGCTGGAACTGTTTTGTTCTCTGCTGTTGTTCTGTCCTCTTGAGACCGTTGTATTCCTTTGGCTTAGGCTGCCCTTAAAACGGAGCGGCGCCTCGTTCACGGATGAGTTTGACCCGATACCCCCAAAGCAAACCAAGGAGGAAGATCCTCAGAGAGGTAACCCCTGGGATGGGAACTCTTCTTGAATGTAATATCTCGTTTGACTCAAGTAACCTTGGCTCTTGGTTACCTGAGGCCCCATCACTCTGAGAACATGCTGGAAGGAGCCCCGGTTCAGTGGCGTGCTTTATCTCTTTCAGTCTTGTTGTACGTGCGGAGGGAGTCAGAGGAAGTGTTTGATGCTCTCATGTTGAAGACACCAGATCTCCAGGGCCTCAGAACAGCTGTAAGTGTTATCAAAAAATGATGTCACATGAACAGCCTGCAGATAAAAGGGCATTGGTACTTGGCATAGAGGAAGCTGGATAGAAGACTGCTTCTGTCTCAGTCTTTCTCTGGAGAATGGAAATGGAAATTGTGAGTAGCAGGTGAATTCTACCCACCGCTGCTGGCGTGGGCTGTGTGTTGTTAGTGCTGCAGCAGGGAAGAACACACCTTATGGCAAGATGTTTTGTTCAGGTCGTGCCATAAGTCTCCTCTTGTGACAACACATTCATATTTTCCATTGTAAAACACCCCTTCCATTCTTAAGGCTGTAGATGTGCAGTCTGAGGCCAGGTCTGGTCTCATGCTGGAATTCCCTGTGCTGTGTTTGAGGAGCACACAGACATATTTCTGAGATGACTATCAGCAGCATCTCTGATAACCCACCTCTCTTTGGAGATTGCTGGGAAGGAAACAAACAATAAACCTCCCAGATTTGGGGGGGCTTTTATGGCTGCACTTTAAGCTCTGTCGGTTTTACAAACTTTTAAAAATAGAGAGTTTGAAAAATGTCAGCACAGAGGATTCTTTGCCATCTTCTCCCTCCCCCATCCCTCAACCACAGAGAGTCAAAAACCTCTACAGAAACTGCTCGTGAAAACATTCCTGCCATCCTAAGACTGTAACTGTACTTGCCTAGGAGAGGTCTGCAGGAAAGCTTTGCAGATCAGCTAAAACCCAAGCAAAAGCTGCAGCCAGATGCGTCCCCCCACCGCAGACACAGTGAAACACTTTCTGTAGTTTCTCTCACCTTTGGAGGTGTCAGCAAAGGCAAAGCTCAGCGTTCTCTGTGCCCAGCACGTTGAGGCATCAAACCCCAAACAGGCCAGGGAACGAGAGAAAGAAAATGAAGATTATTCCCCAGGGTTCCTGGCCAGGCAGTAGCCATCAGAAAGAGAAGCCTCTGCCCCTGCAGGACACACATGTTCAGATCGTCTTTGCTGGTCATTGCTTCGGCCCTTTTTTCTTGAGTAGAAGGGAGGGGAATCCTTTGCTGCTGAATACCCCTGGCTCACTGTTATCTTGGACTTTTATCATAGGAATTTCATTTTACAAGTACAAAGAATTGCCATGTTTTCTCTCATAGATTTCAGAAAAATACGGGCTTCCCGAAGAAAGCATTTATAAAGTCTACAAAAAATGCAAAAGAGGGTAAGCTAATCTCTCATCTGCTTTTATGCCGTGCCTCTAAAACACCATTCTCTTTGGTACCCTGCTGTGGGCTGAAATAGCATTTTAACAAGATAATAAAAAGTAAAGCCATGTGAGTCCAGGCTATTTGAAGCATATAAAACTCAGATCTTTCTGGGCTTTAAAGATTTGGGATAATGCTTGTCTGTATTATATTTGTTTGGAGTGTAAAGTCTCCCAAGGAAGGGAGGTTGGATGAAGGAGGAATTGTTTGGGGAGTTTAATGGGTGATCCTTTTTGTCTCGGTCTGAAAGCCTGAGGTTATGGAGAACTTATCTTACTGCCATCAGAGAGGTATAAATGTTTGCTTCTCCAGATCAAGTGCCTAAATGTCCTGGCTCAGAGAGAGACTGTACCGGCTAAATAACAGCGTGGGCAGCCCGGGTGGAGAAGAGGGGAGATCTGAAAGGAGGGGGTGCCTCTTCCCAGCTTTGCCATCCCATCCCCAGACCAGGGAGGTCAACAGGAAACTTCTCACTCACTTTGGGAGGTGATGGACCAGACCCTTCTGGGCACTGGGGTCTCTTGTGCAGCCCCAGTAGAGAAACACGGGTCCCACTGGAGACACTTGTCAGGCTCTGCTGGGAGACCAGCGGAGCTCTGCAGGGGTGACTGCTGAGGTTTGCAGAGAACAGGAAAGGGCTTCTCAAGTGGTTTCACCCTGGTGTTTATTAGGGACCGATCCGTGGGGATCTCCCCCATGGCTGAGAGGGAGCAGTGCTAGTTTGCACCGGCCGCTGAGTCTTCCATGGAGGGCAGTGGTTGTGATGGGGAGCCAAGCGCTACTTTCAGAAATGTCTTCTGGACTCAGAACTCCCTCTGGGTTGTCCCCATCTCTGGCAGCGAGTTCTCCCTTCAGCTGATGGAAAGAGAACGACTCATAAACTCTCAAGCTTATTTTCATAACGCTAAATCCAGAGCCCTTCTTGCAGAGCGGGTGAGATACAATCAGGCTTTGCAAGCAGCAGTGACTGCCTGGGAGATGAACTCATTGTTGCTGGCCCTGGTCCAGAGTTTGGGCATGGGGAAAGCCAGGCAGAAAAGCACGGCTGATGACAGGTCCCACGTTGTGCAGCCCTGCTGTCCTCACCAGCACGGCCCACCAGAGAGGTCCTCTGCCTAAAACACAAGGGAACAGAGTCCTTGGGAGCTGAGGGTTAGTCCAAAGCTCCGCTGCCGCAATCGCTTTCTGGTGACAGTGAGATGAGGAAGTCCTAAAGCTCCTTGGATAGAATCTTCCAACTCGTTCGGTGTCACCATGATGTGATCCCCATGGGTTACAACCCCCCACCTCAAAATCCACAACTGAGCAACCTTTCCCCATTTAGGATGGGGTTTAGACATGGTCCTAATTTTAAGATGGGGAATGGGCCATGGTGAGGTACCCGAATTTGTCAGGAGGCTCCTCCACCTGCTCCTGAACTCAGGGCCCTCGCTGCTGTCAGATACTGCTCATCCACTAGCCCCAGAAATGGAAATTTTCTCCCCAAAATAAAAGAGCAACAGGGTCAGAGAGTGCCTCAAGTCTGACCTCTAAGAAGAACAACTGCGAAGGACAGGGGTGGTCAGTTTATTATTACAGCCTCAGGACGGAGCCAAAACTCAGGCGTGTCAGCTGTGGTGGCGGCTTGTGATGTGGCCATCACAGGTCATCATGCTGTCATCAGCCAACAGCTCCTCTGAGGCAACTCCAGCATGGGCTGGACTTTTCTGAACCAGCTGACTATGAGCATCTGCGTGGCAAGAGAGATCCAAGCGCTGATGGGTTTGCAGGTGGACCAGGAAATGGCGCAGCTCAAGGGAGCGGCCACCTGTGCTTTGTTTTGTCTTTGGTTTTGTTCGTTCCTTGATCTGATAAGTAGTGAAGGTTGTCTAATAATGACTGGGAGGGAAACCAGGCAGATGTCCTTTCCATCTCTTCCCCAGCGTGGAGGAGCAAAGAGGTATCTCATGAAAAGAAAAGGCAACACCTGGAAATTAGATTTAAAAAAAAAAAAAATTACACCTAGTTTAATGAAAGCTGGAGGTGACTGATGCTGCAGGGTTATTGCTGAGCTGTGGGGGACACAAGATTTTCTCCAATCTGCTAGATGCCAGGGTCAGCCACTGTTTCCTGCCCCCCCCCCCGATTTAATTTTCCCTTGAATAATTTTATCCTGTTGCTCCACCCTAAACAATCCTCTCTTGCTAATTACAGCTTGTGTGTCAGATCTTCATCTGTGTAAAATAGTGAAGCTCAGTGGTACTACTTGGATTTGGAGCAGGTGAGGACCCATGATCAGCCACGGGCCTCCTCAGCGTGATGAGCTCATTCAGATGAACTTAGTCTTAGGGTGACTCAAGAGCAATAATAAGTAATTTCATATCTTGGTGAGGTTTGGTCTAGAAAAACAATACAGGGCTCAGATCCCTAATCAACACTCCCTTGAATCTTTTGTGGTTGAGAAATCAGATGGAAGCACGGTAGCAAGAGGCACAGGTGACTTCTCTGGCTCCCCGCACTAAGACAGCCAGAGATAATTGGAGCAGCTCTGTTGCAAGGCTTCTGGGGACAACCCAACCTTGGGTATCCACTGGTCTCTCTGGGGGCACCAGTTGGAGGCCAGACTCCCCAGGATCCAGGGCTTGGGGACCTGCGCCCCTTGTCCCCCAGCAGCACTCCTGTCCGGTGCCAGGAGGTGAGCTGCAGCCGTGATGGTTGGTTACGATTCACTGGGAAGACTCCTGGACGGTGTCACCCCGTGTCTCAGCCTCCCCCTGCGCTGGGTGCTCTGTCCCGACTGCGCCATGACAGAATTAATAACCTGTGGGTAAAGTGTTTTATCGAGCCCTGGGACAAAAGTGACACCCGGACAGACTGGACACGAGGGCAGAGCTCCGAACTCCGGGCACGCTGGGCCAGGCTGTGAGGAGCCTGCCCAAACATGGTGTGATCCAGCGGGCAGGAGCCCGTCGCTGCAGCCCGCTGCGCACCGACCCCCAGGGCACTCCCCGGGGGACGCCGGGGCCGTGTTTGTGCTTGTTACAGCATCAGATGCGTTACGTGCTCAGCCTTTTCCTTTGCATGTTTTTAATCTTGGCTGGTGGAGCATTGCACAATGCATGCCGTTGCTCCATTAATGACCCCAGCAGGAACCTGGAGGGGATGTGCTTTCTGCAAAGAAAGATAATTTGTTCTCTTTGTTTCCTCCGAACGGTTACAAATTTCCCGTCTGATTTATGGGAATGCGGCGGGGCGACGCAAAGCTGCCCCGCTACTTCCCTCACAACAACGAGGGGCTCTCGCCGGGCGCAGAACCGCAGCCGGGTTTCAATCAGCTGTTGAAATGTTTCCTTCTCCGCCTGTCTCCACGTAATCGATGCCAGGTTGGAGAGGCTGGGATCTGCAGCAGGGTTTGGAGCCGTGCCCTTGAGCACGGGCAGGAATTTGCCACCGGTGCCCGTGTGTGTGTGTGTGTTCCTCGCAGAAAGGGCGCAGCGCAGGTCTGCATGGGAGGTTGTTCTGCAGAGGAGGAGGGCAGCCCCTTCCAAAGCACTGCCGTCCGCTCCCAGAGCAGTCTCAGCTTGCTCAGAATAACGCAGCCCTAAAAGCGCCCGGGCGAGAAGCGAGGAGTGAGCAATTCTGCTCGAAATTCACACCCTGCCGTAATCCACCTTAATTTGCCTGTGGAGCGAACGCTGGGCCTAGGCTTGTCGAGGGTAGAATTGCGAAAAGCTCTGCAGGAGCTGCCTTCGTGTTCTGTCGTGGCTTTAAGCAGTTAATCGGGGCTGAGCCCCTCTAACTGGGCAAGGTGGACGCTGCGGGGCCTTCTCGTGCCAGCCCAGGAGCCAACCCACCCGGCTGGCCGGCAGCGAGGAGCGCGGCCGCGGTAACGCCCCGCTGACCGCTGACAGGGCAGTAACGGCAATTCTTAGTGGGAATTTTGTGTGGAGACATTTAGGAGGCCCCCCCAGCCCCGCGCCACAGGGCTTTGTCAGTGATCTTACTCCCAGTTCACAGCCGGGAATCCCGAGGGTGCAGTTGTGTCCCGACTAAGCTGCTCCTCAAACCTTCCGTTGTGCTGCATCTGACCCAGCCGTTCTCCTTCTCCTGCAGCATCCTGGTGAACATGGACAACAACATCATCCAGCACTACAGCAACCACATGGCCTTTCTCCTGGACATGGTGGAAGCCGAGGACAAGTTCCAGATCATCCTCAAGGAGCTATAAATTGCCGCAGGCAGCACTTACTGGGACTTCTCTCAAAGCCGGCGAGTTTAACCCAGCAGAACTCAGCCTCAACTCGTTGCCTTTACTTGAATTCACTGCCCCGGGGAGGGCCCCGGCCTCGCGGTGCCGTGACGGAGACTGCTTGGGAGATCTGTTACTGATGTGAACGTGGAACTTCTCTCTGTTGAGTTTATTATTATTATTATTTTATATTTTATTTTATTCCCTTCTGGCGATGGGCCTGACCTCCGGTTTCACAGCTGGGACGGCGCAGGGGCTGTCCAGGGGACGGCCTCCGCTCGCTGTTTGCCTTGGCCCGTGGCTGATCCGAGCCCGGGCTCTGGCTTCCTCCCAAACCATCGGTCACGCAGAACCTCCAGACCAGTTCCAGCGGGGCTGAGCCCAGCTCTGAGCTTCTCTCTGTCCGCAGAGACTTTCGCAGATGTGTTTAAAACTCACTGTTGAACGGACACTGCCTGCGCCCGTGCCCCCCACGTCTCCGAGTGTAAATACCACGAAGGCCTCCATAGCCCCTGTTTATACATTTCTGATGTATTGTTCCTTTTATATTTTATATATGTATAAATATGCCTTGTTTTATATTTGACTCGGTACGCTGACACAGAGCATTTCAAACACAGGCTGCTTCACATTTCGCCGTGAACTCCTTTTGTAACTGTGTTGTTGGTTTTGTTGTTTTGGATATTCCGTAGTAATAAAGGCTCAGAGATGGAAAGTGAATTGTCTGCACCCAGCGCAGGAGGCTGGGGCTGGGAAGGGCCGGGCAGGAGCCAGGGCCGGGAGGTGACCTCAGAGGCACAGCAAGGACTCACGGCTGGTCCTGTTGAACAGCGTGAGGAGTTTGTCCATCCGAACTGTCTGTCCACGAAGGGGCGAGGACAGCGAAGTGCCTGGACTGCTCCTCAACCCTCCCCGAGCACACTGGGCTCTGCTCTCCCTCCTGGGCCCGTGCCAGCTGCAGCAGACGTGCATCACGGTGCTGCGGGCAGGGGGAGGTTACTGAGCAGTTCTAGGCACAACCCATTGATGGGGGGATTAGATTACACAGATCTGGTGAAATTTTAAGTGAATCAAGTGGAGATGCTCTGGTTTGCTCCTGCTCACAGGAGGAGCAGCTCGGCCTCTCTCTTTGGGCCAGGAGGTGGTACCAGGTGGCCGGCTGTGTAGCTCCTTCCCTGTGAGCCCTCGCTCCTCTCCCTCTCAACCACCAATCCCTCACCCCTGGGCTAAAATTGTCTGCAGCTGCTTCCCATTTAGGTAAAAAACCACCAAGGGGAGCCCTCTATTTTCTAATTAATCCTCTGACCAGTGAAAACCGGTGATTCTCCTCTTCCCCCATCATCCTCTGCTCAAAGAGAGACGCACCTGAGTCCCAGGACTGGGGAAGAGAGAGCAGCTCTGCTCCCCCTGGGAAAGGGGTTTTGAAATGTTGGAACGCATCATGCTGGTGAATTTTGAATTACTTGAGTGTTGCTATCATGATGAGGAGAGCCTCTAAGATGAGGCTCAGATAAGTTTGAAGCCTTGTCATGCTTTGAAGATCTCACCCAGCACTCAGCACTCCTTCATCCTCACATCATAAACTCCTTCAGCAGGATTTCTCTGATTCAGCGTTAGTTCTGCAGGGCCGTGCCTATGGCCTTGCTATAGCAGAACTTCAGCGCCAGCTGAAAACAGGCACCCCAGGAACCCCCCACGCTCAGCGCCGATGGATCTACAGCTCCTCTCGTCACCCTGGGGTGTCAGGCGGGCACAGGGGCTCTGCTCTTCTCTGGGAGAGCCTGGCCGCAGGGCTGGGCACCCTGCCAGCGCTGCCTCACCCTGGGGAGGGTGAATCCATCCTGCCCGGCCACGTGGACACGCGCTCACTGCTCAGGTAAGAGCAGAAGTTTCCTGTTGTCTGTGGGAGAAGAGCATCCCACTCCCGAGAGACGAGGGGGAGGTGGTTTGGGGGGAGCACCATGACCTCTGCAGCGGCAGACAGGCCTGAGCACAAGGAACCGGGACAAACAGCGGGTGGGGGGAGCGGGGATCACCCTGACGGCTCGCTCTGGGTTTCTGCACCGTGCTCGTGCTCTCCCCAGGGAGCTGCCCGTGCCCTGGGGGCTCCTGGGGACACCCCTGGTAGTGGAGGTGGCTTCGTCTGCTGAGCAGCACAGACCTGGGGGGGCTGCGGGCAGCTCTGGGGGTTTTAGCGCACAGAACGTTATGGGCTTTTAGGGCTCTCTCATCCCTCGCTTGCTCTAAAAGTCTGATTTTGGGGTAACTTCAACCAGCGTAAGCACAGCACTACCCTCCTGATTCTCTTCCCAGTTACACCAGTCTAACTCCACTGGCTCTAGGAGCGTTACTAATTTACAACGGCACAAAATCAGGTTGGAAAAAACCTTTAAGATCATCTCACGCTGTGACTTCAGCTTCCCAGCAGAGCAGCGATGGGTTTTGCTGGATTTCACAGTGGTCCATTTCCCGCTGGCCACGAGCTCATCCCGAGCTCTGCGGGTGCGAGCTGCCCCGGCCGGGGCCGTGCGGGTCTGCGCCGCACAAGCGGCTGGGGACAGAGAACCAGGTGCTTTTTCTGCTCAGGTTCTGGGGAATCTTGGCTCTGTTGGGCTTTGAATCGGGGTAACCCGGTTGTGTGGGGGCAACGCGGGTGGATGGAGGCCAGCGGACGCGGCTGCCACCCTGCCGAGGGTGGGTGTTCTGCTGACTGGCTCAGTATCGCTCATCCCTCGCAGCAAAGGTGAGTTGCTGGAGCGGTTGCGTAAAGCAGAGCTCCCAAATATGTGAAAACATTCTTGACTCTTTGCCCGGAGCCCACCAGTTCCTTTTGAAGATTAAGATACGAGTGATGAAGGCGATTCACCTCCGAGCGAACAAAGGTCGTGTGAAAGTACGAACCCGCCGGTGCTCCGCAAAGGGCTGGCGCTGACAAACGAGAGACAAACGAGAGCGGCTTCCTCCGGAGCGGCGTCTGCTCCGCGCAGTCGGCGGCTGGTTCCTGCTGACTCCACTCAGAAACGCTCGGCTCTGTAAAATGGGCCTGGAGGGTGTCTGGACGCGCACGCCGCGGAGGGTGGGCGTGTTCTGCACGGGCATCGTGCTCCAGCTGTGCCACAGCCTGGTGCTGTTGTGGCAAACCCAGAGTCCGTCCTCCGAGCCAGCAGCAGGCAGGGTTTGCCCGCGATGCCCGCGTATTTTGGCCTGATAAGAAAGGACCCCCCCAGCAGGTTAACGTCCCTTATGGCCACGGTCGATTCCAGCACCTGTTTCCTCTTTGGTTTATGGAATGAAAGCACCAAGAGGAGGGTTTTTTCCATCTCCCATTCATTGTAGTAATTACTTAACATCTACAAACCTGGATGCTTTCAAATCTACTTCAGCTACTGATCATCCGAGGTGCAGCACCAGGTACCGCCGATCAGCTGCCGAGCTACCGGCGAGCTGCCGCGCGGGCCGAGGGCAGGACGGCTCGCGGTGAGCTAGCGCGTGCTTTGCGGGGCTTGGCAGAAGCCCTGCCCGAGGAGCCCTGCTCTGCTGCCCAGGTTCTGCTGCTTTCCACGCTGGGAGCCACTTCCTACCACAGCCACGGATGAAGGAACATTTCCCCAGTGCTCTGGGTGAACAATGACAGAGATGGATGAAAAAGACACGTAGTGGCACGTGAGCCGAGTTGTGCAAGAGCTCTGGTATCCCCAGAGCTGGGCGGAGAGCTCTGCTCTTCGCTTCTACAAATAACACCCAGTTTCTGTGTCTTTATTTGTGCTTATTCATTCCTTGCGTCATCAGCCAAGCAGCCGAGGCGCTGGGCGCGCGGTGTGGATCTCCATCGCTGCAGAGGGAGCAGACGGCGTCCTGCCCGTTGTCAGGACACCCACGCGGTGTCTTTGGAGGTGCCCTGGTGCTGCGCTGGGGGCCGGAGAGGATCAAAGGCAGAGGAGAACGAAGCTCTGCATCCGTGGCGCAGTGTGGGAAGCTTTACGGGTGTCAGCGAGGGTCCCTCCGCTCTGCTTCCTTACCTGTTTCCTTGGGTGGATCCTGGGGTTTGTGTAACCACATTTCTGATTGGTGCGGTGGGTGCTAAAGCCCTCAGCCCACCTGAACGTCCTGGTATCTCCAGCTGGGCGGTGCCCTTGGCCACCGACTCGGAGTTCTGCGCTGACATTTGGTGTGCACAGACTCCGGTTCAGCTTTAATTCATTCAGGGTTGTCTTGATTCTACATCTGACTGCGACCCCTGTGCAAGGCGTTACCCAGAGCTCCTGGAAACACCAAGACCCTGGCTCCAAACAGTCGAAGCACCAACATCGGCAGAGTACCCGGCCTTTAACGGAGCTGCTGCTTTGTACCAGCCGCTGAGGGATTCAGTCGTGAAGGATTTTGCCTCCCAGTAGCTCTGCTCGCCGTGGTACGGCTCAGAACAGTCTGTGCGTGTTGTGTGTTCTTGTGGGCAAAGGGCTCAGTCGCCTCTGATCTCATGGCTGGGAGCTGTGATCCAGTGGAATTTTCTTCCCCCCTTTTCAGGCTAGAGTGGAAAGGAGACGTGTGGGGTTTTCCAGCAACAAAGAGCACACGGGGGGCTGTGCTGATGGTGTCCCCTCGCCCATTTCATGTGCTGACATGATATTTCATGGGTTTCTGATCAAATTGGCATAAAAGACTGACGAAAATGAAAGAGGCCATTTCCGCATCCTCTGCAGAAGGTTTCTCCGGCCCATTCCCTTCCTGTTAAATTCATTTGGTACCTGTCATTAACGGCTGGGCTGGATCTTCAGCGTGAATACACTGCCCGAGCTCTGTCCCTTTAAACAGACGGATTTAGGCTGGCTTGGGATCTCGTCCTGCCTTAGTCAGCGGCACCGCTCTGGGGGGTTGGCGTGTTGGCACGGCACGCTGCAAGCCTGGGATACAGCCTGGGCACGGCTCCAGAAAAGCCCATTTCCCGCCTGGTGCTGCCGCGGGGGCTCTGGAGAGACTCGTGGCACCGGCGTCGGCCTCTTGCTGTCTGCGGCCGGTACAAAATGTGCAGCTGGGTACGTTCAGACACCAGGAGTAATGGCAGGATGGCCGCTGTCTGCTCGTCCAGCCCTTCTGTCACCTCCCAGAAGGGCCTACAAGAAATAAACAGGGCAAGAGCTATGAGGCTGACTAACTGAACAAATAATGTTACTCGCTCCTGGCCATAATTAGCCAACGGGCACCGAGGGACAGGATCCGCCCGGGTTGAGCTGAGCTCTACCTCTGCCCCGTGACGAGCTGAGCTCTACTCTGCCCCGTGATGAGCTGAGCTCTACCTGTGCCCCGTGACAAGCTCTGTCTGCAATCAAGAGCTGCTGGACCCGAGGCGGGTGCAGCAGGATTTGTCCCTGCATCTGCCTCTCTTCTCTGTGCTAATGTCAGGGTCAGAATTTGGAGCTGTTTCTGCTGGAGCTGTCCCTTGGCCGTTGAGGAACAGCTCCAGCTGTGACCACTGGTCCTGGCTGGAGGGACTGGTGGCATGTCCCTGTAAGTCGGGGTGGTGTGTTTAACCCGTTCATCACCAAGGATGGGTCCCTCCTCCCGCTTCCCCAGGCATTTCCTGATTACAAGCTGCAGGATGTGTTTCTTCTCCCACTCTACTCAGCTTTACAGCAGGAAAGCTCTGGTGAAGCCCGTGGAGGACAGGACAGCCAGAGGGGTACAAGCCCAGGGTGACGGTGCTGAGATGCTGTCGCGCTGCTCTCCAGGTGGGACACAGAGGTTCTCTCTGTTCAACCACAACGTGTCCCCCAACCCTCCCCTGCAAGCGCTCCTCTCTTCCAGTCGAGCACACGAATACCGCAGGTGCAGCGTCTGTTGTACCCACAGCCAGAATGATGCGATAGTTTTACACGTGTCACAGAACCTGTTTGTCACACGCGTTGAGGGTGACGCTTTGACGGCCTTTACGCTGCAAACCTGCCGCTTTCCGTCTCGCCTTTAAAAATAATAGTGTAAAATATGGACCAGCAAGTTGGGCAAAGAGCTGGTGGTCAGGATTCCAGTGCTGCTTCTGCCCCGTTGCTGCTGTGTGGCCCTTTGGCTGGTATTAGACCATCTGAAGGTGGCGGGAGATGCTGTGCTCTATCTTGTGAGGATTTAGACACGTGGTGCTTGTCATAAACCTACTGAGCCCCGTTCACAAAAGGTCCTACGCACCACGTGCTACCGAGTTTGGTGCCTTTCAGAACTGGAGAGTGTCCGCAGGCCTTGGTGGGTGATCTCTGCTGGTTTCCACGCTCTATTTCTTTTCCTGTTGAGTGGGCGATGGTGCTGGTTTGTCACACGTGCGTGACTGTCTCTAACAGTGAGATGTACTTTAGAGCAATTCTTATTTCTGCCTGGCCCAGGGAACCCTCCCTCTGATCCGTGCTGTGTCCATTGCGAACGCAGAGCTTGTGCAGTCCTCCTGTGGAGACCCTTTGTCATCCATGAGGTTGTGCTGCCCAGAAGGAGGATCTCTACAAGGTGGGATGGCTGGAGCAGAGGGAATCAAGCAGGATTTCTGCTTATCAGCAGAAAAAGATTTGAGGAACTTGTCCCACACTGAAGGGGTTTTATGTCTGGAGATAAATGCTGTGGTTTAAGTGCTCCGAGGAGGTGGATGCTGTGTCCTCCTAAGCCAAAATCTTTGGGAAATGACACAGGGAAAAGGGTCTGGTGGCAATGCCATGGAGAGCCCACGCGCCATGAAAGACTTGCCAGTGGTCCGGCCTTTGTAGAGACCTGGCTGCGCAGCTACTCCAGAGTGAGACAGCACTGAAACCATAAAAACGATGCCGGCTGGGAATTCCTCCCATTCTCTCCCACTGACAGGAACAGGAGAGGGAGCAGGCTCTGACCCCCGCAGCTGGCATGGAGTGCTTTGGGCTTTCTGGTGATGCAGACCGGCGATCTTCTCTCCTCGTGTTTAATTTGCCCTTTTCTCCAGCCCTCGGTCCTTGTCAAACGCCACTTGTCCCTGCCTCCCTCCCCGCCTACAGCCTCCCACTCTTTCCAAAACCCCTGTTACAAGACGCGGCTGCTGAGCGGTGTAGTAAAGATCCACCTGCTGGGCAGAAGAGCCGCGGGCTTTCTCAGGCTCTCATTCTTTTCCATGGCCAGGAATTTATTGTTGATCTTAATCTCAGGCCAGGCAATGTCACTGCACGGTGACAATAAATTTACTTGAACAATTTGCTGATGGGCAGATTTATTTGTCTTCTCATGAGGAGGATACAAGGGGGAGGAGGGCTTGGGAGAAGGGAGTTTCCTTTTAATCTCTTTGAAACAAGCGGTTGGGTGGAATACGAGGGAATGGCAGTTTTGGCCTGAAGGAAGTACTGAGACTGGTACAAGGCTCCTTCCAGCTCTAACTCCCAGCCTCAGCAGGGGCTGAGGAGATGCCCGTGTCTCACCCATCAGGTTCCTTGAGATGCTGTGTAGCCACAAGCATCCCTCACCACTCCTGCCCAGTGGCTCCCAGAGGTGAACTGGGACACCAGATGTGATCCTCTGGAACACAGTCTAATGCTCAAAGCCTCTGC
Source organism: Eurystomus gularis (assembly GCA_013400335.1). Classification (NCBI taxonomy): domain Eukaryota; kingdom Metazoa; phylum Chordata; class Aves; order Coraciiformes; family Coraciidae; genus Eurystomus; species Eurystomus gularis. The sequence continues at coordinate 633,860 of VZZY01013607.1, forward strand.
CCTGGATGTGAAGGATCTTTTTCCAGGTCATGTGTGCTTTGGCTTCTTGCTCTGTGCAGTGGGGATAAGAAATTACCCCCACATCATAAGGGTGGTGCCGTATTTAATTACTGTTTGTAAATGTCTGAGAGATGATCTGATGAAGGCACCTCTGATGCGCTGCTCCAGGGTGTTATCAGCCCACGCTCCCCTCCAAGGCAGCGCGCTGTAACGCTTCCACCTCCGGGCCGGTTCCTATAACCCTGTGGCAATAACTGGCCCCGTTGGCCCCGGTGACGCAGTGGGACACTGCGGGACCACTCTGCTGTCTGACGTGTTTCCAAATGTCCTGTGAGAGTGGCGGGTGCTCCAGGCTGGATGTACCTGGAAGGAGTTTTCTTTGCTTCCTTGGTAGGTTGCAGGCTCTGGAGTAAACCCCGCACATCCTTGTTAGGTGGGAGGTCTTTGCCTTGAAGCAAGATGTTAAACCCTTGGGAGATGCCTTGATGAGGGAATCGATGTTGTAGAGACCTACAAGACAAACAGGAAGGGGATGTAAATACCAAACAAGGCCACAACAGTGGCACTGAGGAAGGAGAGTTCATCAGTCAGTGAATGCAACGGAAGGAAAAAGAACCGGTACAACAGGACCGTGGGGAAATCACTTCTGGACTTGAAGAGCGCTGTCCTGGGCAGAGCTCATTTCAAGGGACGCTGATAAGACCACACTAAACTTTGTCCTGAGTGCAGGAACAAACGGAGATATTGGCAATTTTAGAGAACTGGACAAACAGGAGGAGAACTCACACACACTGGAACTTGTAAGATAAGCTACGAAGTGAGGTGCCCTCACACTCCTGGTCTCAAACCTCAGCAGGCAATGGGCCAGGAGTAGACCTCTTTTGCAGCTAGAGCACCGTGGAGCTTGGCACATTAGGCTCTAACGTGGCTTCTTCTGAAGCCTCTGGCAGTTGCACCGAGCTGTGGCGTGTTCCAGTGATTCCATCCGGCCACTCAAAACCATCAGGATGGTTTCTAGATGGTTGTCTCAGAAGAGGTCCAAAGGGACCTCCACAGAGCTCTTGGAAGGGAGGCTCACTAGTGCCCTGACACCTGCGTCAATGCAACGTGCCTTTGGAAGCCCTCAGTGACCTGAGTTTGTGAGCGATGGTGCTCTGCACCCTGGAGAACCAGAACCAAGATCCCCAGCACCATCTTTCCCCGCAGCTGAAGGCTCATGTACACGGAGAAGGCCATTTTCCAATTTTTTCCAAACGTAATCCTCTTGTGGTTTTGGCCATAAAAACCGTCTGGCCAGAAACGTTGCTTTGCTTGCAGAAACCCATCGAGGTCTGCTTCGGAAAAAAAGGAAGGCGGCCTCGTGAACGCCTTTGAATTGCCTTTACCTGTGGGTAATTACCAACAAAGGAAAACCCACATTTAAAATCCAGTTGTCTCCGTTGTGAGCGATTCTAATGACGGCGCTGTCGGCAGCGGCAGGGCCCGGAGCTGGCAGCGCTCACCCAGGGCAGGCAGGTCTCTTCGGGACCTGCCGCGTTTACCCAGACGCCGAGGACCTGAAACTCTTGCAGAAAATGTGGCCTTGTGTGTTTAGCTGCTGTCTCCAGACTCCTCCGACGTCAGCTTTAAGTGTCCGGTTTAGCTCAAGCCATCAACTGAGCACAGAATTTGGGGTGGTGCTGCCGAAACACCGAAGGGGTGTCTGCGTGGCAGCCCCCGGAAAGCGCCGCAGAGAAAAGGAGATGTCCCCGTGGCTGCCGCTGCTGGGACCGCGGGGTGGGCGGATGCTTTGAGCTAAGCATGACTTGGAGAATCTGCGTTGCCGTTCGTTCGAGCCTGCGGATAACGGCCGGAGCGTTTGTGCCCTCGTGCAGCTGGCCCCGAGCTCAGCGTGCAGCAATGGCCACGCTCTGTGCGGTCCTAGAGCTCTTTCACTTGGACAGAGGTGCCAAAAGTCCCCGGGGGAGCAGGTCACGCTGCTCTTCTGGAGCTCTCTGCTGCAGCTGCTGCCCCGGCGCACGCCGCAGCTCTGCTACCAGACCCAGGAACACCTTCCAGCTCTAAGGAGCCCCGCACCCGGAGTGAGAGCTGCTCTCCTTACACAGCCTAAAAACCCATGGTGCCAAAGCTTACATGAGTTACCCCAAAACACAGACCAGACCACTGGTGAAACAGGGCAGAGGAAAGATGCTGCTGGTTCCAGGATGAAGCCTGAGCTCCTGGAGGTCAGTTCTTTCTGACCTTTTTGTTGCTGGCTGCTGGAATTGTCTCTTTTCTAATCAGGCTATAGTCAGAGAAACATCTCATGGTCAAGGCTAATTCAGTGAGGTAAGTGAAGGGTCTGGTTCAAGCACAAGAGTGGGGAGGCAGCAAGAAGACGCAGCATTAAAGACTCAAACGCAAGGAGACTGATGCTTTTCCCCGGTTTTCCCTCATGTTTTCTACACTAAGCTGGTGAAACGCCTACAAGAGTCCTGACGTTTAACTGGCTTTACTTTAATACCGGGCTTGCTCCCAGAGCTGACGGCTTTCAGGACAGCTTGGGACAGTTTTCTTCTGTCAGTTCTTTCTGACAGTTTTTTCTTTTTTTGTGCTGCTTACCGAAATTTTCAGCTGACGCTGCCTCAGAAGCAGATCCTCCCGTTCACACACAAACGTTCCTTTTTGCCTGAGCGAGAGCAGTGACCACACAAAGCCCACAGGATCCGGCCGCCTTTTTCTTTTCAGATGGCTCTTTGTCTATAGTCGTAAATTATCAGACGCTGCCATCTTTTAAATAGATGGTTTCCTGTTCTGCTCCTTGTAGGTTAGATAGTATCTCCTACAGTAAATCATGAGTCAGTGATTAATTCAAGAAGGCCGTTCCCAGAAGCAAATTCTTACGATGTTAAAAATAATATGATGCGAACCCATTATAGTATGATATAGAAAATAATTACGACCTGCGAACAGGTTTAATCAACTTAGAACGTGCTGGGGCAGATGCTCGGCCGGACTGAGTCATCACAAGAAAGTTCGGTCTCCTCGCCCGGGCTGCGCGAGCGAATGCGGTTGCCCCACGTCAGCCGGGGCTCAGTAACTCCGTACGGGCGCTCGTTGCACACCCAGGTTGTGAGGTAAGAGGTGTTTGTTTCGACCACCTCTGCTGATGTTTCAGCTTTATCAAATTACTATAAAAGCAGGAATTGCCTCAAGAACGCGCACGCAGCCAGGGAAGATGTCTCAGCTGATGAGTGGCAGCTTATTAAGCTTATTAAGTGGTGTTACCTTCACTCTGTCTCGAGCAGCTCTGCAAAGTCATCAGGATATTACGAGTCGAGGCTCTGCCTCAGCGCACAGGGGACGTCTCTTGCATCCGAGTGCAGTTGAAAAGGGGCCAGCTCGCGGGGAGATGGCTGCGATGCCGACGTGCTGGGCGGAAAAGGACAAACGCTCCCTCTAAAGAATAACAAAACAATCCAAAAGTGCTCACGGCCAGAGCAAGCCACCATCAGAAGAGTCCACCAGCAGTGCGTACAGCTTTATGAATTATCTGATAGTCGTTAATAACACTCTGTGCTCTGTTAACATCTTCCAATCTCAGAACACTCTGAATTCCTGTGGACTAAGGCTCACAACGCCCCGGTGAAGCCTGGTCACCGTGGTGTGGGTGGGGAGCATCAGGCGCCGAACAGTTAAGTGACTTGCACAAGGGTGAATCAGCAGGAGGTTCAGGAACTGAACCTGAAGGCCAGGTCCTCAGCTGATACAAACTGGCAGAGCTCCCCAGCAAGTGGAAGGGCACAATTACATCAGCTGTACGTACGCAGACCTGAGTCCCAGCTCTGAGGGTGAACCTCAAAACCCAGCGCCTGGTAAAGATGGAACATCCACCTGCCTTGAGCTTCTTGGCAGAAGTTCTCTATAACCACCCAACGCAGGCTGGGTTTCTGGGATGAAGACTCCTGGGGTGCTGTGGGGTCTTTCAGTATCGAGGCCAGTGGATGTGGCAAGGGCAGGGGTTGCCGGCATCCCAGGGTCAGGGATGTCTTCTTCCTCCCTCGGTACTGAAGAGTTCCTGCCTGATATGTGCTCAAGGTTCACACCAGCTTGGGGAACACCTGCAGCGTGGTCAGAGGTGAGACAGCAGATCATCTACTGCCGTAGAGGCGGTCGATGCCCCATTCCAGGCCAGGTTGGCCAGGGCTCTGAGCGATAAAGTCAATTTAGTTCTAAATCAACATTATTTCTGTGGTGGCCTTTGTTTGGAGTCAGGGTGGCCAGCACCAAACACAACATTCCAGCTGAAGGTGTTTCAGCAGCAAAAATGACGCCGTTATTGTACTTCCTGTATCCTTTTCCAAGTCATCACCTGCACCCCTGAATTTTATGCTCCAATTGTAATTGTGCGTCGAGGTTGGTGTCTTCATTGTTTCAAAATCATAATCTTTTAATGCCGGGCTCCTGTTGCATGGAAAATTGAGTATTTCTGAGTAAGAGGAAGATCAAATTTCTCTGCTGTCTACAGGGCACTTTGTACAGGCTGGGAGCTGAAGGGAATCTAAAATCCCGCCTGAAACATCTGAGTTGGACCCAATTAATTCAGCGTGTGGGCAGAGGTGTTATCTGCAGTCCCTGCACCTCTCCTGGCTCTCTGCTCTTCCTGGGCTTCTCTAAAAGAGGACTGGGTGGGATTCTATTTATAGAGCCAAAGAAATCAAAACCTGCCCGTGTCCTATGTGATACCTCCAGCTTTTCAGATGTGGGCCCATGAAGTGCTGAACGCCCTTGGTAGCGTCTTCTACTTCTGCCAATCCCTTGGAAAAAAGTGGGACTTGGAAAGTGTGGGACCACAGAAGAGGAAAGAAATGGCTTTGTACTAACATAAATGTGAAATGATTCCAGGATGTGGGATGGAAAGAGCTGAGGTTCCCGACCTTTACGAGCATTCTACCATTATGTGAACTTCATTAATTGTCTTGTCTGCCAGTTACCAATGGAAAATATTCTGGAAGCGACTTAGTTCCTGCTCTGATGATTTCAGAGATGGATTCTGACAATGATCAGATCCCCCTCGCCCTAAAACAGCACAGGGGTAACAGTGAGGGAGAGAACAGGACACAAACAAGGCCACGTGCAGTCGAGGAGAGCAGAAAGTAGCCTGGGCATTGTTCCACTCCTGCGAAGACACGAGGCTGAATGAAGGGACTTGACTGTGGAGTTTTTGCAGGATCAAGAAGGAGCAGGAAGGATGCGGGTTAAAAGTGGGGAAGCGGAAGCCTGCACAGGGCGAGAATCTGGTTGATGAAAACCCACCATCCAGACGGAAGCCGTGGCCATGGCTGCAGAGCAGCAGCAACCCTGCAAGGACTCGCTTCCCCCTTCAGAAACAACCCGAAATGCGGGAGGAGAATGGAGGCTCCTGCTCTGCTTGGTCTTGCAAAAGAGTAGACGAAAGGAAAGGAGAGGTGGGAGCGGGCAGGCAGGGCTGTCTGCTGGAGAAGATGCTGTTGATTTATAGTGAGATCATGGGCAAATCTCTTCACCAGTCTGTTTTTCCACTGCAGCTGAGCTGTTCTCTTGCTGCATGCATGGACAAGTGTAATAGTGCTGCTATAGAGCTAAAAATAATAAACCCCAAATATGTGCCGCTTCCATTAAAACTGGAAGAGCAGTGCAAGGAACCAGATCACAGGTCTCCAGTTCTCGTTATCTGCACACACAATCCTTGCGGATTTGGCCTTCCTCATGAAAATGCCCCCGAGTTATAGGGCAGATGGTCACAAATAATCTTTTCCACACGTTTTTCTTTGTAGGAAAATGCTCCGGGATAAACCAAAAGCTGAGGTAAGTGACACAACCCTGGGAACTTCAGCAGAGCTCCTCTGGCTTACAGCTCAGCCCCCGTGGGATCCTCCTCAGACGCCAAACGTACAGGAAGAGGTTTCTGAAGCTGTGGTCTGAGGGCTTGTCCACACGGCGCAGGCAGGGATCCTGGATCCTGAGCTAGCTGGTGCTGCTTACCGACCCCCAGCACCAGAAGAAGAGGAGACACGGCACTGCTCTGGCCTTTGGCTTCATCTTCACATGGCCCTGCCAAGTGGAAGCCCAGAAACGTGCTTGAGATTCTCCCCCCTCTGCTCCATGGACAAGAGGGAAGTGAGATTGGTCCCATTTGCTACAACAGCTATTAAAACTGTAGCAGGTTTGCAAAGCAGCTGATAAAAAACTGCACCAGCAAGCTCCATGCCCTGCTGTTGCCCAGGCTTGGCTGCTCCTGCTGACCACCCTGCTGAGGCTTGGATGGAGGCCCACCCTCAGCCCTGCCCCACGAAGGGGAGTTACTGCTCCGGCAGCACGTTCTTGATTAGCCCCTTCCAGGCTCGCACGTGTCAAGGAAACAGCTCCAGAGCCCTTCTCCCGTTGGATGCACCCAGCTCTGGGCTTGGCATGCCCATCATCACCTCAGCGTTGTTGAAAGTAATTGGAGATTAGACATCTACACGCCCTTGGAAATCCACCTCCTGCCGAAGTGCGTGCACAACCTCTGCGCCCTTTGAGTCCTGCTCTGGTCCTGTGAGGGGCTGAGCTGCGCGGTGAGTCCCCCAGGAACACCTCGCAGACTCCAGCGTGCTGGTACCGTGGGGCTGTGTGAAGACAGCGGTAAACTGGCCAAGTTACAAAAGTGGGTCAACTCACCTGTCAGATGTTCTAGGGCAGGCAGTGAGATGCAAAGAAGCTCTTTATGTTGCCTAAATTACAAGCGGGTAAACTCCGTGTGCTGGCATTTATCCCTGACTACCCTGCTGAAGGAATGTGCTCCAAAGTGGCTTGTGCTGAAGAGGACACAGTCAAGTGCTTTTGGTGGAGGAAGCCAAGTCAGCAGCCCCCGAACGGTCTGGTGCTAATGGGTCTAACGCTTCCCCTCCCCTGCCTGGTGCGGTGATTTTTTCTCTAGGGATGAAGCATTAGAAAGAACCAGCCAAGCCCTTGTGTAGCTTGTGGTTTGGCTTCCTGCCCGCTCTGCCCTTCGAGCAGGAAATTCTCAAAGGGAAGGGAGTGCTTTGTGAAGCTACCTTAAGACTCTGCCTCTTCTCTTGTAGTCACAACTTAGCACCAGGTCACCTGGCACTCCTGGAAGCTGACCAGACAGACTGATGGCGCCTACAGAAGGTATTTAAGCAACTTCTCTACCTTGATCATTTTCCCCCATCCTTTGTCCTTTACGTCCTTGATTGCTGTTATTCAATCCTGAGATAATACACTCCTGATATCACCCAGATGGGAGAGACAAGCAAGGAGGAAGAGATCAAAGGAAGGAGAAGAAAGAGAAGAAGCCAAAGGCAGAAGAAGAAAGAGGGAAGATGCCAAATACTTCCTTGATTTACCTACTTTGCATACCCGGTACACACAGTTTCAGAAATTCTTAATATACTTAATTTTCAGAGTTCTGCTGTTACCACGTAGCCACCAGACAGCAGGAGGCTGTCAGCGGGGTCATGGGCATCCTCTTTCCACCAGCAGAGGAAGTAGCTTGAAAGGTGGATCCAGAAAGCCCAGGAGGCCCTTGGCACCTTCGCCTGTTGGCTGGACTTGAAAAGAAACCCGGCCGAGTGCAGGCTGGGAAACCCGTACGGGTTTAAAACATCTTTCTGCTTCCCTCTGCTGGCAGGATAACAGAGGTACCAACGGAATTCCTACAAATCTGGGAAGGAGCAGGGTGAGGAATAGAAGATAGGAGGGGTCATCTTCTGCTATCGCCACCCAGGCGTTAACTCCGCGGAGTTCCTTGAATCTGCTCCTGAATTTCAGAAGTGTGACGCGTGTGTCCTGGAGAGCTGAAGGAGAGTGGAAATGGGACCAGGGCCAAAGCTGGGTGGGTGGAGACGGGGAGATGGTACAGCCGAGGTGCTCCAGACGAGGTGCTCTACACAGAGTCCTTTCAAGCTTTAAACCAACAATATTGCATTACCATTTTTCTCATCCTGTTATCACCTGTGATTACAAAGTTAATTTAATGGTCTTGATCTAAACTTAGCTCTGGTTACAGAACAGAATCATTATGAGTCGCAAAAAAAATCAAAGCAAAGACATAAACTTCAAACATTTTTGTTACTCACTCGGTTATACTGAAACCTCTTTGATTGAGAATTAAGTATGGTTTTTTTCCTGGGTTTGAGATTATCTTCCTATGGTGTTTGTAAGGACTGGAGGAAGTCTTGAAACCTAAAAGGAACAGCCAGTAATAACAAAATTCTGACTATGAAGATACAGGCAATGTGTAACTTCCAACGCCAGCTTTCGTTTTAAATAGGATGTGTAAGTTCAAGGCAGATCTAACAGTAATGCAGTATTCAAGGCAAGAAATTGAGACTCCTTCCTGCATTTCATTTCCCTGTTTTATTTAAGAAGCAAAGAAAAAAAACCCACAATGCTTTTAAACACCACTGTTGAGGAAAGTGCTCCAAGGGTCACTCAGTGCTGTTACATCTACTACATGTAGTAGTAACACTACATCGCATTTGCAGGTTGTCCTCAGTTACCAAGTCAGGGATCTCAGGAACCCACTTCATGGGGGTGACCCTCTCTAAACTGAAAATCCGAGGAGAGAGGGCGAGCGCCCGGCTCCTGCCAGACTCGGATGCTAAACTGCCTGGTGCCATCCAGGAAGTGCCGTACAGGCCTGGAATCAAAGGCCTTGTCTTGGCAGCGCTGTGACTGCCAAGGACTGGGAGGTGGAAGCTACGACAGCTTTTCAAACTGCACAGGCTGTCACAGACATATTATGACAAAAACAGGTAAGTCACCTCACCAAGCTCTGGTGTTTTTGCTGCCGCTGACAGAGCTGTGCTGGCAATAGTGCTGCGTTAGGAAAGCTTAAATCTAAGCTCCATGAAAATGTGAGTGTGCTGCTGAGCAAGGACAGGACAGGTCTTAAAATGAGCTTTGTAACTAGAGAGAAGGGTAGTACAGGGAAGGGGTTTGAGCAGTTGCTGGGGACAGGGCTCTTACGGGGGTGCTGCACAGGACAGGGAGCTGGGCAGTCGACTTTTCAGTGTCCTGCAAAACACACAGCGACATGGTCGTGATTTGACAGCAGCTCTTATTCCCTTGTGCTGCTTTGACCTGAAGGACCTGAAACACCTCTCGGTGGCTGTGATGTAAATTGTTACAGACACCACTTCCTCTTGCTGTGCTCTGAAAGAGAAACCTTTCCATGGCTGAGGGGTTGCTTCTTCCACAGTGCAATCAGTCGTGAGCGCCGTTCCTGGTGGCTACACGGTGCCTGCCTGCTTGAGGTACCTCCTGCTCCAGAACATCCACGAGTGGCAGCGGAGAGGCAGGTGTCCACGGGAGGAAGCCACGGCACAGCCAGCTCAGCACCACCGCCCCACTTCTCAGACAAATCCGGCACAACCGTTAACGCGCAGCAGGCGACAGAGGCTGCAAGGCCTGGGTTGGTGGTTCCCTACAGGGGTGTAATGGGTCAGCCGCGACCTGCGCGCTCTCCGCTCAGCGAGCCGCTGCCTGAGCGCGGGATGATCGTTCAGGGGCCGAGAAGGGGCGCGGGAAGGACGCGTCGCCCAGGAGCAGGAGCGGACCCGGGCCCGGGCCTAGGCCTGAGGAAGGCCCCGCTCCGGGTCCACTGGAAGTGACGTCACGGCCGCGCCCAGGTGACGTGACGCGGTGCATGCTGGGAGCGGCGCCAGCCCGCCCCGGGAGGTAGCGCGGTGCACGCTGGGAATGGCGGGTACCTGGCCGGCTGTTTCCCCGCCCCTCTCCC
>VZZY01013607.1:644156-675641 GCA_013400335.1 Eurystomus gularis
GCCCGACCTCCCCCTGGCAGCCAGTCCCCGCCGGCAGCCGGGGCCCGGCCCCGGACTGACAGGGCTGGCGGCGAATCGGAGGGGCCGGGGAGGAACCGAACGCGGAGCTCGGCCGGGAGCCCAAGTTGGGGGCCGAGGGCCCGGGCCATGGGGACCGCGGCGGGGGCGGGAGCAGGTGAGTGCCGGGGAGGCCGCCTCTGTCCCCTCGGCCTTGCGGCTTTTCCGGAGGGTTTTGCTGGCGAACAGACCGCTGCTGGGGTCCGGCTGGGCAGGGCGGCCTGACGCGGGGAGGGTGTCCTGGGAGCACCCCCTGTCCGCAGCCAGGCTCAGCTCTGCCCGGGCAGGGTCTCCCCACGACGAGGGTGGTTTTACCCTTCCGTGGCTAGGCTGTCGTGCTACCCGTGTCCTCCCGCTGGAGGCACCGGGGCAACCCCTGAGTTAAAGCAACCCCTCGCAGGCTGCCCACGAGAACTTGCAGTTCGTGGCCTGGGCATGGGATGGGTCCTGCTACCTCAGGGTGCGTCCAGGGGCTGAGTCTGAGGGGTGCTCAGCTTTCAGGTAGCCTGAGTGGGCCGAGGGGATGTGTCCGCTTGTGAGGATCACACCTCTGCGATGTCAATACACCAGCATCCCTCTCTATACAGAAGAGGGGATGATGCTGATGCTCCTGGAGGTCTTTGGTGAACGGAGCCATCACAATGCACAGGGACCTCAGACAGGTTTGTTGTGTGCGGGGCTTTCCAGACACCCGTGAGTCTGGCCCTAAGGAATTCAGTCTGCAAGCTCTGCCCACAGCGCTTACGCTGAAATGACCTCTGTTTGCATGAAGAGCAGCACTGTCATCCCTGGCACGTGGGGATGGCGTGACTGATGCAAGGCTGCGCCCTGAACGAACAACAGAGGTAGGCAGGCAGCAGGGAGGTGGAAAGCAGGGCTTGGAGGACCTCAGAGACTTTGTAATAAGAGCTTTGCAAATGGCAAGGCCTGATGTTAAATGCCAGCTGAATATGTCACCCCTGGGGCCAAGCCAGTCTGTGAGCTCTTGTAAACCAGGTCTTTGTGAGTGTCTGTGTTTGAGACTTTGAAGAAGACATTTTAAATCCACCTTTTCTGCTGATAAGAGCAGCTGTTAGTTTGATTCCAGGGAGTTTTCTGTGGCCTTATCCCGCAGCGGGATTTAATTGCAGGTTTTGGACCATTGAGTTAATTTGACCTAATTCTAAGGGGTTTTTTTCTCTCTTAGTATCGCCTTGGAGGAATATAACCTCGCTGTCCCGCTGACTGGCTGGAAATATTGGCTCGTCAACACTTCTGCCTGTGGTGCCCTCCCTATCTCAGTGTAGTCTGGCAGGGGAAGAAAAGCATCAGACTTGCTACAGCGAATTTTTTTTTGTGCTTCACTGAACTAATTGTTGCTTATCCAAGAAAACAGGATGGATGGGAAGAAGCGGTACCAAGTTACGGATAAGGCGGTTCCAGCAGGGTCCAAGTCTCTTCTTTAAAGAGAAGTTCCAGCATCAAAGAGGCTGAGAAGCGAACGCTCCAATCAGCCGAAATGGAAGGAGGCAACAGTCCAAATCTGCAACTCCAGCAGCTCCCGTTGGCCACAGCAGCGGTTTCTGTGCAGCCACACACCGACTCCTTCTCTTACAAGGTCAGATTTCTACCCCAGTCTATCCCTAGAAAGCCGTAACTACTTGAGTAAGCTGATAATGCAACGGTATTTTGGTTATTCTGGGGGGAAAGAGCACTGGCTTTGTATTTAGCCATCCCTGCAGGCCCCAGGGGATTATATGCTGTGTATAAGCAGTGAGAGAAAGAAAGAGGAACTCTGTCTTGAAGGGGTAGACAAGGTGAGGAGAGGACTGGTGGTTGGATGTGGCTATCTAAAGGTGGTTAGCCACGATAAATTCTGCAAGGTGCCCTTTCAGACTAACCCCTCTATCAGCAAGAGAGAGCAGATGCTTTGCTCTGCTGTGTAAACAAGTGCTTGAATTTTGGGTGGGTCAGCCACGCGGAGAGCCTGCAGCTGGGGTGGGACATGTTGTAGTTCATCCTTGTTCTCCACCTGGGAACGGAGCTGTTCCCAAATTGGTTTTCTCTGAACCCCTGATTCTGAAGGTGCTCAGAAATTCGCAGCCAGAAGGGCTTTTTGCACTGGAAAAAAACATTTTTCTTGGGTCTAGATGTGTTATAAAAGTTGGCCAGGCTGACGGTGGCTTGCAGCAGTGAACTGTGCTGAGCTCCCCTGGCTCCGTCTGTGAGCACACAGTGATGTTTTTCTGCCAGCTTCTCTGTCTGTTGTGGGAAGATCTCTCAGGTGCTTTTGGATGAAGCCCCTTGGGTGAATCTTATTTTCCTGCGTCCTGATAAAGAGATTTTTGTTCCGCTGATAAGAACCTGAAATTTTAAAGTCCTTGTATGTAGAAGAAAATTAAGAATAGTGTATTTATTATTAGGGGAGGAATAGGAATGTGAGTGGGGTTATTCCAAATCAATCCAAGTACTAGACTGTATCTGGGAGACCAGCTCTGAAATGAGAAGTGCTAATGACGCCTAATGAAGTTTAGACAGTTGTTGGAAGAACACAAATGCTAAATGGCCCAGCTTAGCCTCAGGCTCTTCTCTTCACTCCTAATGTGCGTTTCCTTTGTGACTCAGCCTGCTTTACATCCTTTTTTTATTTCAAATTCTGTCTTCAGACCGTGAGAATTATTGCAGAGTGGGGAATGCTAACGCAGAAGGGACTGGGAGCTGCTACCAGTTGCCTTTTACGTTGGAATAACTGGTTCGTATAAAAAGCAGCATAAAATCTGTGATGATTGGGCTGCCTCATCAAATGGGCTAAATTACCTACTGAACCAGCAGCTGGTGTAAGTGGAGAAGAGCAGAATGTGACCCGCAGAACGCAGGGGTTCTTGGTCCACACCCTGCCTAATTCCAGGGCAACAAACATTCCCAAAAAGAGTTTTTCAAAGGGAAGAGTGAGTGAATGGGTCATGGTGTTCAGCTTTTGCTTCTTCCCCTCTGAGAAGTAACTGCAAAGGATGCAAATACACACCAGTTTAAGTCTCCTACAGACAGTGTCTGTTAAGGAAGGATTATCTTTCATCTGAGTTTCCCAGATTTGGAATATAGCCACAGGAACTTACCTGAGTTGCCCTAGATGATGTAGAAAGGGAGGAAGATAAACAGAGGTTTTACTGACGGGTGATCTAGGAAATGTTTTTAGAAGTCTGCTGTCTTCCAGACTGTGCAAAAACTTCCTCCAGTGGCCAAATGCAAAACCTGTGCTTCTTGTTTTTACAGGAAAACCTGATCGGTGCGTTACTAGCTATTTTCGGGCATCTTGTTACCAGTATTGCACTCAACCTCCAGGTGGGTATCGCGAAGCAAATATTCATCCTGCCTCCAGCATCCTGCGTTAGGAAGCAGCGAGCATGCCAACGCTTCTTTGCCTTTCTTTTGTTTTCTAGAAATACAGCCACATCCGGCTGGCAGGTTCCAAAGACCCCAGAGCCTACTTCAAAACCAAGACGTGGTGGTGCGGACTGCTTCTGCTGGTGCTGGGAGAACTGGGAGTGTTTTCCTCCTACGCCTTTGCTCCTCTTTCACTGATTGTGCCACTCAGTGCAGTGTCTGTTATAGGTAAGGGGCAAAGAGATAACGGCTGTAGAAATCCAAGTGTGTTCCAGTGTGAGACTGCTGATCATTGGACTGACACGTAACTCACTGTTTCTCTCTCCCTTTTTTTTTTTTTTATAGCTAGTGCAATAATAGGAATTATATTTATTAAAGAAAAATGGAAGCCCAAGGATTTTTTGAGTAAGTTCCACGGTTCCTTTTCATTTTCCCTCTCTGTTTATGAGCCGTTGTGGTGAACAACGATTTATGTCTCATTGAGACAGTGGATTCCTTTCCCAGAAATGCTTTGCTTTTCAACACAGAGCGTGGCCTGACCAGAATTAGAGGGATGGCAAGATGTCGATTAGCTGTACTGCCTCTTTGAAGAACGCATCATTTCATCCGCTGTTTGTTAAAACTGGGGGGGAGGTTGTTGTTTTTTTTTTTTCTTCTGACTTGTCCCAAATCATTTGAATCTCCCAGATTTTAGAAATAAAATGGAAAAGGTGTTTGTTTGCGGGATTTGCCAGTCATGGCACTCTGGGCTGAAGGGCCTTGACTCTGCAGTAGTGCAGGCGCAGCTGAATCCTCTGGATTTCACCCAGTTTGCAGAACTGGGGCATTCATCCTGCCACTTCCTAGAAGATGGGCTGTGGGCAGTCCCAGGCAGGATAAGCCCCAGGTACAGATCTTCTAGCTCCTACTTGTTTAGCAGATGCTACCTGGTATGAGCTTTTTTCCTCAACTGACAGCACACACATGGCCTAGGGTTTATTTTGGAAAGTGGGTCATGAAGAGAGGAGGAATGAGTCACCCAGAGGAATGTGCATGATGTCATTAATGGTCGCTGTGCATGTGCGATATTAATTCCATGCATCCACTAACCCACTAACTTTGTCCTCTCTCTTTTTTTTTTTTTTTTGTCCTTTGGTTGCCGAAGGGCGCTATGTTTTGTCCTTTGTAGGCTGTGGTTTGGCAATTGTTGGAACTTATCTGCTGATAACATTTGGACCTAATAGTCATGAGAAGATGACAGGAGAAAATATCACTAGGCATTTAGTGAGCTGGCCATTTCTGTTGTATATGGTAAGATGGCCCATAAAATGTGGGACAGTTTTCTGCTCTATGCCTGATTGGGAGTTTCATTTCAAGCATTATTTATTTTTCCTTACAGTTACTAGCAATGTTTCGTGTACTTGCTAATGAACCTGTGCCAGCTTTTCCTGGTGTTGGTTCCACGGTGCCTGTGGATGCCTGCATGTACAGTTTGGAACCCTCCCATTCTTTCTCTGAATTATTCTGTTAGGACTGAAATACCTTTAACTGAGTAGTTTTCAAATAGCTTGTTCTGTCTCCTGACCTGTCAGCTTCAGCCTGTGGCAGTAGTACTGATGGCAGCTGAGAGCATCTGCTCCAGACGTGTTTAAATTCTCTGCATCTGGGCATCTTCTAGACTGACCTTCTCTGGAGCCACCAGTCTCACTGAAAATCTTATGAAATCTATCATTATTTAATGGAGAAGTTTCGCCATTGAATAAGATGTCTGCTCCAGGGATTACTTAAAAAAATCTCATTTTGGAAAGCAGGCTGAGATTCTGATGTGAATATTCAGTCAGGATTATTTGATCTGTTGCTTTACCATGAATATAACATTGGAAGCGTCCCATGTTTCCTGTTCTGCAACAAGCTATTGAATATCTTGTCTAATTGGAATCTAACATCGTGCTAAATTAGATCTGTAATTGTGTGGGATCCTAACTTCCCTTTGACTTGCGCTATTATGGAATTCTAATGTTTGACTGGCTCACAATCTTGTTTACTGCCAACCCCATATACCCTGCAGGTTTTAATATTCTCATTTCTATCTTTCGTAGCTTGTGGAGATCGTCCTATTCTGCCTGCTACTGTATTTTTACAAGGAGAAAAACGCAAACTACATTGTAGTTATTCTTCTGCTGGTGGCTTTGTTGGGTAAGTTGATAGGAACGGTTAAGATCTTCTAACTCTGGCTTAGAGCAGTAAACTGAAGCATCTGTGGCATATAGGGAATTATATTCACCTAATTAATGTCATAAAATGCACCAACCTACTCCAGAAATGTTACTACAAATAGATGAAGTGAATATCTTGCAGGGGTGTTCAAGATCTTTGCAAATGACCTTTGAACACTTAAGAATTATTTCCCATAAGGACAAATAATCTACCCAATACAGAAAGTGCAAGTTATTTATTAGTGTTCTTAATTTTAATCTGTGCATGCAAAGCATAGTCGGAGATCTCATCTATTCAGTGGATATGTCTGGTTCAGTGGATGAAAGAGAGGATTTGACCTATAAGAATTGTGGCTAAAGACAAATACTCTGCCATGCCAGTATGTCCCTGTTTAAACTGGGAGAGCCTCTGGGCATGAGGTCAAGTGATCCTTTTGATATCCTACAGTGACTTTGGAAAAGCCAGGATTTCACTTGTACCTTTCTCCACATAAATCTTTTTTTTTTTTTTTTTTTTAAGAAACTGTGATCAATTAAACTTTAAAAAGGGTGAATAATAGCAAGGCAGTGGCGCAGTCTGTGCCATTGAATCTATGTCACAGCCCTCAACATTTGCTATTTATACAGCTTCAGTTACTGCAGTGTCTTCTTTTTTCTTGTTTGTTTTTTGTTTTTTTAACTGTTTGGGGCTGGATTTCAGTAACTGATGCCTCAGGGGCTGTGTGAATTATAGGCAAAGCAACTACCCTAATTCTGAATGGCCCTGACTTGTGCTTTCAAGAAAAGGGACGGAAGCAGGCTCTTTCTGATTCTTGTTTTGAAAACTTCCTTAGCTTTGTTAACCAAGCCAGTATGGCATCAGAAACTAGAATTTGTGTCCTTCTGTCCTGGGATTGCACAACACTGTTCAAACACTTAAAACAGTAAATGCTCCCAGTCCTGTAGACAAGGGAACTGTGATCCAGAAGGGTTAAGGGATTTATCAAAGGTTGCTGCGGTGGAGTTGTTGGGAATAAAGCTGGCAGAGTTGGTGATAAAACGGGCAGTTTGCATCCCTTGGTGAAAGGAGGGTTCAAGTTCTTGTAGATCCTGGTTTTGTTTGCAGCTGCCTGTGGCGTATAGAGCAGATGTGCAGCGTTCTGTCCATGAGCGTGTGTCAGTGCTTCACTGAGTCTTGGTAAACATTCACAGGTTCCATGACCGTTGTGACGGTGAAGGCTGTGGCAGGAATGATTGTTGTCTCGATCCAAGGAAACCTACAGCTCGACTACCCTATATTTTATATCATGCTGGTCTGCATGATTGCCACAGCGATCTTTCAAGCAACGTAAGACATTTTATCTTTTTGTCTGTAATCGTGCTGGTTTCAGGGGGTCAGTAATTAGTGGGCTGTTTGTTATCAATTCCAAGAACACTGATAGCATTTTAGGAGAAGAATTATCCGTTCTCTTCTGTGACCTGTCCTCAAATCCACGTCACAGGAGCATGGGATAGTGGTGTTCTTTGCTTTTCCATGTCATGACACTGCCAAGTAGTGTAATCTTAATACATTGTCCCACTATTTACAAAACAATGTTAGGAATGAAATGGTGGCAAATAGAACACGGTGTCTGTGCACTGGCTCAAATCAAAGCGTGGAATCAATGCTGTTGATGATGTGTCTATTTTTTTTTTTTTCCCTCTGTTCTCGTAATAACCTAAGAAGCCAGTAGCAGAAAGGATAAAAAACTGTTCAAAATGTCGGTGATGTTCTGGCCCTAAGGTCAGTGGCAGTAATTTCACTGCCTTCAGTCAGTACAGCTCAGTACTCGCTCTTCTATCCTTTATATGAATTCCAGGGATGTTGCTGCAGGTTTAGTGAGAAAGAGAATAAATTTTCTTCAATTTACGCCTCGCTTCTGAAAAGTGTTTCCAAAAAGCAGGACCTCTGTACTAGTCCATGAGAACCGCTCTACAATTTGAGCCGCCTTCCCAAATCAACCCCTGTTATCTGTGACTGAATTGCAGGTTTTTGGCTCAAGCCTCGCAGCTCTATGACTCGTCGCAGATTGCCAGCGTCGGCTACATCCTGTCCACAACAGCAGCAATCACCGCAGGTAACCGCACAGACCAGCGTGTTGGGCCTTTCAAAAGGAAGGGCCAAAGATTTTGGAGAATAATCCTCACTTGTAGATGAGGAGGGTGAATACTCAGCAAGATGATTGTATTTTCTTGTGGTCTCTCTTCTGCAGCTGGCTTTGTTTCTTCTTTTTCTTTCCAAAAATGTGAATGGTCCTATTAGACTGGGTTAAAAGTTCTGTCATTTTGTTTAAAGTGCTTGGGAACGTACGTCTGAGGCTGTATTACTCATCCCAGGCTAGCGGGTCGGAGGGGAGGGTGCTGTCTGCTCTTAGATGTGCTGCTTGAATACACAGCTAGAATTCTCCCTGTGTAATTTTATCTAGATTTTGTTAAAATGTATGTGATCCAGGGTATAAATGGATTTGCCTCCTCTGTACAAATGTGCAACGATTCTCTCCGTGATTGTCTTGTTTGCATTGTATCTAGAGCACAGCTGCTCGCAGCTTTACAGGCACTTCTCTTTCTGAGCAGTTTACTCCAATTTCAGCCCTTGCCCACAGAGGGAAAGCTTTGTCTGCATGAACAAAGATGAGTATTTTCAACCCCTTAGGCTTCAAACCTGAGGAGCAGCCTTTTTAAGGTTTTGTTCTCCTCACTTAGACATTGGAGCAAAAAAGGAAAACAAACAAACAAAAGAAACAAAACCCCAGCACTGGAGAAAGTGCATCTGCTTGGCAGCAATGGATACTGTCTGCATAAATAGTAATGTGCTGCTGGGTACGTAAGGGCAACAGCTTCCTCTGTAAATTACACATTGCCTTTTAATCCCAGAATCCCAGCGTGGTGGGGGCTGGAAGGGACCTCTGGAGATCATCTCGTCCAGCCCCCTGCTCCAACAGGTCACCCAGAGCAGGGGGACCAGGATCATGTCTAGGAGGGTTTGGAATCTCTCCAGAGAAGGAGACTCCACAACCTCTCTGGGCAGCCTGGGCCAGGCTCCGACACCCTCACACCAAAGAACTTTCTCCTCCTGCTCAGATGGAACCTCCTGGGTTCCAGTTGGTGCCCGTTGCCCCTTGTCCTGTTGCTGGGCACCACTGACAAGAGTCTGGCCCCATCCTCTTGCCCCCCATGGACCCTTGAGCTCTTGCTCAGCATTGATCAGATCCCCTCTGAGGCTTCTCTTCTCCAGCTCAGCAGCCCCAGGGCTCTCAGCCTTTCCTCATAAGAGAAAATGCTGCTCTGCAGTGAGACTATGGCCTACTCCTTGGCTCGTGTTTGTTTCCTGTCACGTTCCAAGCCATATGCTGCTCTCAGATTCATCAGCATATTTACTTCAATTAGAAATATAACAAGTAGGAGCCAGAACGTGTGTCCTGTTGACATCCAGGCCACCAAGGACACTTGTTTTTTTATAGGTTTGAGCTCTATGCACTTGTTTGGGGTTGGGAGTTTGTATCTGGTTGTAGTTGGAGAGATCTGATTGGGTTTGTCACTCAGACCTCAGAAATACAGTCTCATGTGGTGACCACTGCTGTGTGGGGAGAACTTGGCTCAAGCTTTGTTAGCCTGCAATAGTTCCAGGAACGTTTCCTTCACAACCCCCTACCCCAGTATGGAAAGATTTGGACTAGCTGCTGTGCCGCTCTACAGAGTTACTTGTGCCTCTATTAGTTATACCAATATAACTATTTTGGTAGTGAAATTGTAAAAGATTTATCAATAAATTGTGTTCAAGTAGAAATCAGGCCACCCTTTGCTATTTTAAGATCATTAAAAATACCAAGGTGCTGACTATAAAAATAGGAATCTTACACGATTCACTTTCCGGAGGGACAAATGATGGAGGTGTAGCACTAATTGCTCCTGTAAGCTGGGAAAAAAGATGCCATAAATTATTTTCTTTTCAAGGAGCAACTTTTTACTTGGACTTCACTGGCGAAGATGTTCTCCATATATGTATGTTTGCTCTTGGGTAAGTGTTTCAGGTTTCCTTGATAGAAAACTGGAAAGTATTGATTCATATGACTGCAATGTTTCAAATTCTATCTCTGTATTGGAGGTACAGTCTGTCTGGGAGAGGAGGACAAACTGAAAGCAGTTTCTCTGTGAGAGCAGATGACGGCCCATAGAGCTCGGTGTCCTGTCTGAGTGGGGATGGATGCTCTAGAGGAATTGTGTAACACTGGGTTACATTATTATATATATAAATTATATATTTTTTAATATATATATACACCACATTAAACACTAAATCCCGTAGTGACTGTGCTGGCAGCTTGAATGTCAAAGCACATGGGCCGTTTTTCAAGCTACCTGCTCACGAATCTAGAAGAATTGCAGACTAACCCAGAGATGCCATCTCTAGGGAATCTATTTCAGGTTTTGCTCCAGGCCTTCACTGAACTGTGACAGGGCTCCTGGAGTCCTGTTTCTTCAAGAGTGGGCACTCACACAATGTGGATACAATGAGTAAAACATGGGCTGCGTAACTGGGTATTTAGACCCAGTAGGGTGTCTTAATGTGATTAGCTCTCTATAATCAGGGGACATTCTGAAATGTCTTTCAGATTAGCACAGAAAAACAAACAATTGGGAGATTAATGTTGTGAATTACGCCTTTCTCTGTCAACACCCTGTAAAAACCAAGATCCACAGTTGTTAGTGGGAAACCTGTCAAAGGTCAGGCTGCTAAATCCCGGAATTTCATCAACGAAAACCGAATTTTGATATGCTTCCTTTTCCTTTTAGTTAAGGTTAATTGATTAATTAACGTGAAAACTTTTCGCTGCATTTTGATAAAGCAAAGCTGAAACTGTTCTCATTGTTAGTGGATTTCAGTACTGTTGAAGGGGATTATTCAGCTGAGACAGTTCCCTGTGATTCTGACTTGACAGTTCTTTAATTTCCAGTTGTGAATTCTTTATGGTGCTACATGATAGGCACTCAGAAGCAACGTGCATTATTACCTCCTCTTCCTCTCACAGTTATCTCAGTAGATCTTGTCTTTTCTCTCAGGTGCCTCATAGCATTTCTAGGTGTCTTCCTGATCACGAGAAATAGGAAGAAATCTGTACCCTTTGAACCTTACATCTCAATGGATGCTATGCCAGGTAACAGGAAAAACACTGTGGTTTATCAGTTTGTCTTTTAAGTGTTGGGCTTCACAGTGAAAGCTCAAGCTCTAGGCTCTGTGAAGTATCTGGATATATCAGGTGACTGTGTTGTGTTCTAGATTTTCCTCCCCTTGTTTGTTTGAGGGGTACGTGCGTGTTTTGCGTGGAGCAGGGAAGAGGTGATGTGCCACTTGGATGCCACCTACGCTGGGTCCTCTGGGCCCGGGGAGATGTTGTATTTTGTCAGAGCAGCCTTGGCTGGCTGCTCTCTGGGAAGATGAACTAGTTTTCAGCTTATGCTTGGGACTGGGCTTGGTCTTCATCCAGCAGGAAGGACTGATGTTGGGGGAAGGCTGGGGTACGTTGTGAGAGGCAGAGACCGGGGGGTTGGCAAAAATTTCTTTTGGGAAGTACAGCTAAACTGTCTTTGTGGTGAGCTGCATGAAAGATACGCAGCACTTGATAAATAACCGACTGCCACCCCTCATTGGCTTGAAGCTTATTTCTCCATTAGTTGCTTTATTGCTGAGCAAAAAACTATGTCAGACATTATGTCTTTCATTTAACACTCGAGGAACCGATGAGCCACATGTCACCAATGCTGAGACTTTATAGTTTGCTGATTGAACAGTGTGCAGGAAGAATGCACTTTTGTTCCTAGGTGTTTAATCTGTCTTTGCTCTTTTCAGGCATGCAGAACATGCACGATAAAGGGATTGCAGTTCAGCCTGACCTCAAAGCTTCTTTTTCCTACGGTGCCCTAGAGAACAATGACAACATGCCGGAAATTTATACTCCAGCTACGCTGCCGATCGTGCAGGAGCAACATGGTTCTAAAGGAGTTTCTGCTCCACCCTACCGTGTGCTGGAGCACAGCAAAAAGGAGTAAATGACCTTGAAGGAACCGATTTGAATCGTCAGAAGTATGACCTTTATTTATTTACCCATTTAAAATATAAGCAAGTGTAAAGCCAACCTTGATATAGTTTAAAGCTCGTCTCAGACTTCACTTTCAAGGCTGATTATTGAAATCAACAACTCTCTGTAGCTGGGAAGTTGAAAGCATTCATCTTGGCAAGGAGTAAATGACAGTTGCCTGGAAGCGTGAAGCGGTGAGTGCGGTATCACGGCAGTCTGACACCGATGAGATGGCAGATGCTGTGAAAACGCAGAGCTGGGGGAAGAGAAGTGACTGTGCAATTTTTAGTCCTGCTGGGAGCAGGTTTATCTGCAAATCGAAGTTTTCAGGAGTCGCGCTCAGAGCGAGGAGAGCAGGATTCGACCTTTCATGTGTAGAGACTGTGATGGATTTCCAGAAAAGTTATAAATCCTCCTGTCTCTAGCATGACCACCAGACTACCTTAACATGGCAATAAAATGTAATTGTTTTCAAGCACGAATACTGAAACTTACTGTGTCTTTAGAGCAGCATCATTGATTAGGGTAAGCGAACCACTTTATTCCTTCAAAACGTGAATCTCGAGCACTTCCTATACAACTGTTCTCTGACTAGTGTTGCACATATGCACTGAGAATGTGAATTTTTATAGCACCACTGGATTACGTGGCACCTTAGAACAAAGATTATTTGCCAGTTTTCTGGCTTCACAGCAGGAGCTTCAAGTTGGATTAAATGGTGCAGCAGGAATGCTGTAAAGTACGAGAACAAGAAGGGAGAATATTAATGTGACTGGCGCCTGGTGGGGAATTTTTTTTTAGTTCTTGATGAGGTCCTAATTCTCTATTACTTGTGTTTTCTCCCTGGTTGAGGCAGGATTTCCAGCTTTGTTTAGAGGCCTTAAATGCTTAAAGGTGTTGCCAGTCCTTAGTTCAAGAGCTCAGTCTAGGTGTTGTAAGCTCTCCCCTTTTTTAATTTAAAAAAAATGCAAAAGAAGATACTAGGCTAGTATTGTGAATGACCTAAGAAGAAAAAAAGAAGTGTGCATAGTCCAGAGTCAGTGAGGACTGCAGGAATAATGGAGCATTGTGTGTACTCATGATATTTATCTTTCCAGCTTCCCAGAGATGGCTGGAAGCTGATAAGAAGGAGAATAGACACAAGGCGGGGAATTTGTCAAGTGAAAAGGACAAAGTGCAACATTTACTGGCATATGCAAGTCATAGGGGCACTTTGATAGCATCATGTTCTCTAAAAGCTCTTGTTTTGCTGGGAAACAGAATTCTAAGTCTGCTTGGCGTGTCTTGGACTGTAGCATAGTGGAGGGTCTCCATGACCTTAGGAGACTTTATTTGAAATGAATAGTGCTTGTGTTCTGTGCATTTTAAGTGGTTACTCTGAAACCAAGGGGGTTGGGAGGATCTTGGACTTGCAACAGTGGCTTTCTGCTTTTTATTTTTTATTTTTAAATTGACTTGTGGCCAGTTTCTGTTTCCACTACCAAAAATTCCCAAGAACTCCGCTGACTTGTATGTAGTTATCCCAGATTCTCGCTACTGTGTATGACAACAGAACTGTTCTCTTGCATACGTTTCCCTTGCCACCTATGAATACGAATTTGGAAATACTTGAGATTGCTTTGGCATTCTTTGTGCAGCTCAGAAAAATAACATTCCCCCCTCTGCAAAGAGTTGATGCCCGGTGGCTGTACGTGTACCCGTATGCAAAGTTTCTGCACCAACTTGGCTTGTCTGACAATCCAGATCCTATCAGTGACATCCCCTGTGCTACAGCTTATGAAACCTCCCGAAAGAACAGCTTTTCTTTTACCTTCAATACTTTTTGTGTTTAAGTCAGATAACAATGTTAATGGGCTACTGCTGCCAGAACATTAATCTTGTGGGAGTTGCAGCGACACTGATTTACTGCCTTTTGGCTTTGTATCCCCGGTAATCAATTGTTTGTGAATTTATGTGCGGCTTTTGTTCATTAACAATGCAAAACAAAGTAGTACAGGAGAGGCTGAATGGGAAGGGGACAAGACTACTGGCTTTTCTTATCTCTTCCCTTTTAATCAATGAGGCAGTAGTTGTTTTGACCTATTAGTCTGAAACCACAGAAAGATATTATTTTAAAACAATCTGTGCTAAACAGTGCAGAGTGACAAACTCCACTTTTTACATGGCAATATTCTCTGTGTTTAACTGTTACAGACGTTATTGTGGTATAAAATAATCAGAAGGGCCTAAATAATTTGCTGTTGATTTCTACAGCTAGAATGATCTGTGTAACAGAATGTCATCTTCCCAGTTCTTAGTTTCTCAGTAGTATTTAAAAACTGGAGCTGACTGGGTATAGACTCCACAGCCCGTGAGTGGCTGGTCAGGGTTTTCCCCTCCTCATGGGATCTGACATCATGAGAGACAGACACAGAGCACTTTGCCAGGGGGACAGCGCTGCTCTGATCACAGAACGGTTCGCGTTGGAAGGGACCTTTCAAGGTCATCTCACCAACCCCCTGCAGGGAGCAGGGACATCTGCAACTGGAGCAGGTTGCTCAGAGCCCCGGCCAACCTCACCTGCAATGGTGCCAGGGATGGGGCAGCGACCACCTCTCTGGGCAGCCTGGGCCAGGGGCTCACCACTCTAAGAATGAAAAATTTATTTTTGATGCTAGCCCCTGCTTGTCCTTCTCTTTTCTGGGCTGCTCTCTGGCCTGATTCAGTGATTCTTTTTTTTATTTTATTTTTTTTATTTTCTGCCCCTATTCTCCCCAGCCCTGCAGCCTGGGCACTGACTGACTCCTGGCCTGACCTTCCTCTCTCAGGAGGAGCCCTGCGTTGTCAGCACATGGCTGCCTGCTGCTTTGACTGAAATTTCCTCCAGCCATAACCTGAGTTTTTGTATTATTGTGCTCTTTTGGCCCTTTTCTTTCAAAGACTCTAAAGGCAAGAGTCTTGCTCCAAAGCTTTATATAACCATGTTTTATTTACACAGGCTGTGTGCGTTTAAATAATTCTACTTAATAATGACAGTTCCCTTTACCTGTAGCGAGACTGGCTTCTGGAAACTTCCTGACAAAGGACTCCAGGGGAGGCAATGTCTGTTTTTACAGCACATAAATCACAGCGTTTTTGACTACCCCATTGTGCTAGTAGAGCCTGGGGTGTTCTTGGGCTGTATATCTCGACTGGATGCACTGATGTCGTAAGGGTTCCAGTTCTGCCAGGCTGCGTTAGCCACTGGCAGCACAGCACTAGACCGGCCAGCCCACACCTCGCTCCTGCTTGCTGCCTATGTCCACTACTTGAATTTTAGAATATGGGGGCTTTTTTTGTATTTTTATGCACTTCCCCCTTTCTTTCTTTCTCCCAAGCTTCCAAAAGAATTTTTTTTTGGCTCTTCAGGCCAGTCTTAGAGCTGCCACCTCTGTTGCTGAGAAGGCACAAACAGGGCCCCTAAAGCCAAATACCTGTTTAAATGTGGCTGTAGAATTTCTGTGCTCTAAAAGCAGGAGGGGATAGCTCAGGACTGAAAGGAACCCCTCACCTCCCTTCTAGTCAGAGCTTACAAGCTGAAAGCTATTTGTACCCTCAAGTCTATGCTTTTTACGGAATATTTGTTAGTCTGAGGTGACAATGGCCGTGCCCAGAATTGCAGCACATGAAGATTTTAAAGGAGAGGAGCCCCCTGCCACATTCTAGTCCTTCTCGCAGCATGAAAAATAACCCGTTGGTGTACAGCACACTTCAAAACTTCTGATCCTGAGGGACGCAGGGCACTCTGAGCAGCAGAGGGGGCTTCCATTTCCAAACGTGCAGCATTTTTCAGCATCAGGCTGAAAATTTGTGCACAAAACCCACCTGAGTGCTGTCTCCTTTACTAACCTGGTGGAACTGCTCCTTCACTCTATCTCGTAGCTTCTTCCTCAGATGTGAACTGACATCTCTTGTCTCCTCACTGTGTAGCTTCCCAATGCACCAGAGCACTTAATACGTTCTCAGTGTCTATCTTACACGTAACCTAACGCTGTGGAGTAACAGCTCCTGTGTTGGCTGAATGTACACAATGATCTGCCTACAACGTTCTCTTGTTCACCTTAAAATGTGTAAATAAATCAGGCTTTACAGTGTTGGACTATAAGGGTAACTGCTTAATTTTTCATAAGCAATGTTGCATGTCTATTTAATTCTATTTGTCTTTTAGGTGAGACCTTTGGAAATGAAACTTAATAAAAGATTGTGGTAAAACCTAGAGAATTCTGGCCTGCTCCGTACTCTTGGTATATAAGCTTTAACTGGCCATAAATGTCTTGAGAGAAGACTAAATTTAGTTTACTACCAGAAGTACTATGTGCATTCAAAGATCTGTCTTCTTGAACATGATAGTTGCAGATGAAATGCAGATTGATACAAGTCCAGTTCAGGGCTGCAGCATCACTAGTGCCTCCCATTTTACATAAATCTCCAGGAAGCTGCTGTGAGACAGATGCGATTTACTTGAAAATCTTAGCTTTACAGGGCTCTAAAAATAAAACCTTATCATTCATTCTTTCAGAGGAGCTCGAAAATGTGATCCAAGTATAGCCTAAAGGTGTGGAGGGGACACAAGACGAGCCAAATTGCAAAAGCAGGGTATTATTGGTGGCCTGACTTGGGATTTTTGCGTTCCTGCCAACTCAATACTGAAATTGAGACAGCAGCGTGCTTCTCTGAGACAGCAAAGAGCTCTCGTACTAGCTGGGAACACTATGCTGTAGGAGATGCCATCCTCCAGATCGGGGGTATCACGTCTGTGATTGCAGTAGACAGCCTAAAGGCATTTCCTAACAATGCCATTAAGAGACACAGACGGTCATAAATTTAGAATACTAGCAATGTGGCTTAATCGAATGCTTGCCAACCTAATTAACACTCACCATATGGGTTACAGGCCAGGGGGATAAGCAGAAGATAACCCTCAGGATACTCTTAATTAAATGTATCTCTTGGGGTCCCAAACCACAAATGGGAAAAAAAAAAAATCAGCCAACCGAGAGCAGCTTTTCCCACTTTGGTGTTAAAGCTGCACTTCATAGAAGTCCCTGGACACAAGTATTAAAACACTGGCTTGTGCTTTCTTAAGCGCTTGCAGAAGTAGCAGAACTGAGAACCAGAGTTGCTGATAAATGTGGTAATACACTCTTAACACATCATTTTAAGGGTTAGTGTGTTATATCAGAGACAACTGCGTTAAGTGCTAATATAGAGGAAGCAATCAAGCCAGGTATCGGGAGCGTTACCAAAATGCATGTGACAAGAGGTGCTGTTACCGCAGACAGAGTATTCAACAATCCTCTTGAAATGGACCCAAATGTTGGGAGTTTGTGGTATTAAAACAGAATATATTGCCAGCCAAGGAGGAACATGGTATTGAATTAATAAAACATGTGAGTGCAGCAAGGGACGGCTGAGGTAAAAAGAGACTAATCAATGAACACCTCAATTTGCACTGCATCTGAATTGGAGAATCCCTTATCTAGGCAGATAAGACTGATCTTACCTTTCCAAAAGTTGATTCTGCCATGCCCTGTTTTCTTGCCAGGGAAGGGTCTGCACTGTGGACAAATTAAAAGCCTGGTAGAGAAGGCCAGCTTAGCGTTACTTTCTGCCTTTTTTCTGTACCTAAACTTTAGACGAAAGCATTTCAACCACAGAAATGCATTTATGTCAAAAATCCTGTCTTCTGGCTTTCTGAGCGAGGACAAAGCTGTTGAACAAAGTTATTTGTGTCAGTGAAATTCAATAGAGTTTTGTGTGCTTTTTTTTGTGGAACACTGAATACAACCGAAAAAAAAAAAAAACCCAATGATGTTGGTGTGTGCTTTCTGTAGATGTAAACGCACACAAGCGTCCATTTATCGCACAGTTCAGATGAACGCTGCCTCAAATCCTCACCGCTGGATTAAGCCGCGATTTACTCCGAGGGACACAAACTGTCACTGTTCCCATCTGGCAGCCACCCCAGCGCGTCCGCCAGCCGAGGCCAAATACAAAATAAAACCAATTAACTTCATCCGCCATCCAGGAACCTCCGCGGGCCTTTCGCAGCAGGGATCGCCCGAGCCCAAAGCACCGCAGACAAAGGTGCCGTGCTCGCCAGAGTCAGTCCTGTGTCTTTTATCTCTGGATTTAGCCTTCCAGGTCAGCTCAACATCCCACCAGCACACCCTGAGATGCTCCTGTCAGGTCTGGAACAGCGCCGTTAATTAAAAACACGCAAGAAGGCCTCCATCTTCCATCCCTGCCAGCAACTCCTCCACTTCTCCGGCCAGTTCCTAGAGCAATCTGCAGCTTTTTCAAGCCATTCTCAGCTCAGGGAACCCCTAAGAAAACCTTTCCTCCAGGCCAAGGGGACAGTGGAAGGATCGATCGGTGCTAAAACCCCAACGCCCTTTGCTGTGGAGACGCCATAGTGGGGGGGGGAGCACTCCTCAGGGGAAGAGGGGACGGGGGCGGGCGATTGCCGCCTGCCATGAACCGTCGATTCCCGCCCGCCATGAAGCCCCTCTCTGAGGGGCACGCGCATGCGCGTCCCCTCCATCCGGGTCACCGCCCCCCCCTCCCTCAGGCGCTGCGGAGGCACCGCGGGCGCGTTCCCGCCGCCTTTCCCCCACGCCCCCTCCCCAGTTTTCCTCCCCTCACGGAGCCGCTTCTCCGCCGTTACCGAGGGCTTCCCCCGACGTGGAAAGACGGTGAGAGTCGTAGTGTGTGTGTGTGTTGTCCCCCTTCGCCCTCAGCTTCCCGCCATCTGTTGCTCCCTTCGCCGGGAGCTCCGTTCTGAGGGGAGGCGGCGCGGCCCGGCCCGGTGGCGGGAAGCACCGGCCACCGTTTTTCTCCCCGGCCACCGTTTTTCTCCCCCCTCCCCCGTTATCCCACAGCCGCTGAGGGTGAGGCGAGGCCTGGCCGAGCCCGCTCGTCCCGCGGTGGATGCTGGCGAAGTTGTTTTCTCCTTAACCAGTTGCTCCTTAGGGCAGACATGGGGGGTTTGGGGCTTTTAAAATGTTATTTAATGACCTCAGAGACTCTTCTGCCCCCCCTTTGTATGCGTTACCTGCCGCGTTAACTCTGAGCTTTGGGTGTTGCCCCCTTCCCAGCCCCTTGCCTGAGGCTGCTCCTGTGGGTAGACCAGTCCTCTGGAGGGTTAAGCCCGGCTTTAACTCCTCACAGCAGATTTGGCTGCTGGTGTGGAAATTGCCACGCCGTTTTGACTCCTTATATTCAGGAAGCAAGCCGAGTATCGCTCCCTGAAGCGATGGGATGTGGTTAAAGGGAAGGAGCGGGTGGTATTTCAGCAGGTCCAAAGGTGGAACCACCAGCACTGTCTGTGCCGATGCTCTGGTGAAGAACTAAAGCTCTCCATGGCAGAAGCTGCATTTCCACGGTTCGCCTAAATTCCTGAAGGTCTTAAGCTTTGTGTGAAGTTGGAGGGTTTGCTTTGAAGTGTGGCAGAGGAACCTGTCACCTGGTATTTAAATGGTATGTGGGTATTAATTCTCAGAACAAAGGACTTAGTGAAAGGTCTTATCCGGGTGGCTTTAGTTCTTGGGATCCTTTTAGTCCTGCTGTGTAAGGCCAGTTAATCTACAGTCTAAGGGAGCGAGTGATCAGATAGCTTGCTAAGGAGTATTGCCTGTTGTTTACGCGGTGAATTTGCTTATTTGAAATAGTTTTTTGCAGTAAGAGTAGCTGATTGTAATAAATAACTAGCATTTGTAATAAATAACTATTTTATAAGTAGATACTTATTATTGTTCCGAGGAGACAAGTGAGGTAATTCCCTTTTTGCATAGGGAGCACCAGAGCAGCGCAGTTTGGCTCTTGCACTGCTGATCACATCAGCGCACCTGTCACGCTTGGAGTGTTTATTCGTCGGATTTTGTTGCTTTCTGATAATTGCACAGTAAAATAGTTCTACGTAGTCTGTCAAAATGTCTCTTCTCACAGTACTATTTCCAACAGTACTTCTTAATTACCGCTCGTCCATCACTCTTACCTGTCTCACCCCTGTTTCAGGGAAGCTATTACATATTCTCACATTGCTCAGTAACCATGGTGCTTTGATACTGATTTAGGTGAAGTCGGGGAAAAACAGGTCATCTGTGAAAAAAACTAGAATTAACCGCGTAGGTTTCTGATTACAAAAATTTAGAACTGCGGTGCATTCTCATTTTTTTAAAAGCTACTTCCAACTACAGTTTGTTTTTTTTATAGTTCAGTGCTTGCTGCAGAAGCTTTTCAGATTTTGTTTTTATACTAGCAGGAAATACTGCAAGTTATACAAAACTGTTGATGCTGTTGCTGGAGCATTTCCTTGACTTTGACTAAGATTAATTCTATTAAATCACTTTCCCTGCAGACTGTTTGCAGGGGCTCAGGGCAATAATGGCGTTGTCTTCTGCAGCTTAATAACGTACAAGTTTCTACTTGTGTTCTCTAAAAGAACAAGGTGACTTCTGCTAATTCAGTTTTTGCTACTAGTTGAGAAAAAAATGTCATTTGCTTCATGCCAATGGGGATGTTTAAACTGCCCCAGCCCTCGGAGTTTCGTTTACACACATCATTTGAGACCTGCTGCCTTTTTAGAAAGCAGAAAATATCTACCAGTAAAATGTCTTGGTGCTGTATTTAAATGCTGCAACGCAGTGAATTAATCTCTAGTGAAACTTGAAGCTGTGGGGCTGTTTGCTGTGTGCAGAGCTGGATATCGTGTGCCTAGCCAGGGCTGGGTGTTTTCCTTCAGGATTCTTCTTCATGAATCGGAAGAGCATCTCTGCTGTGCAATAATAGATGCCTGTGCGGAATTTGGTGTGTTTCATAATGCCACAAATGGCTGTTGAGCAAAAATCAGTATTTTCCTCGTATCAAGGGTATTTGCGCTGTAAAAAGGTTTATAGGGAAGATCTTTTGTGGTGAACAGAAGACAGGCCTGCGGTGGAGGATCACCGGAACTGTCATCGCAGCTCTGCTTCCGAGCAATCCCTCGGTAGCTCATTTTAATCCGTGTGCATTTTGAAGGTGGGAATACAGAGGTTGTCGGTTGCCTGTTTCACTGGATGAGGTGAATCGCGACACGGGAGACTAAAGATGTAGGGACTGCAGGTTTAATTTCCTTAAGGTGCTGACTGGACAGTTTCACTTTTGTCTGTTGACTGGTGAAAATCACGGTGATCTTGCAGCCATCGCTTTATCTCTGTCTGCTTCACAGGTTAGTTATTCATTTTATATAAGTTAAATTGTAAAAGAAGATATATCTTCTGGCTTTTTTTGTTGGCTTTTCTCCTTTCCTTTTTTTCTTGGAATCCTCTCACAGCTGTGTACTGTTCTGTGATAGCTGAGCTCCTGGCATTTGTTTGCTAACACAGCAGTTATTGATCCCTCTCCAATTCCTAAGGTGATTTGGCAAAGACCTTTCCGTAATGGCTTTGTTTACAAGGCCATCATTCTTGCCTTTCCTTGCTCCCTCTTTTTTCATTTTGCCACCTTTTCATTTACAAAATTGCCCTATTCCCTTACATGGATGTCTTTTTTTCAAAATACAAAATAACAGTTTCGGAGTTTTAGAACCTCCTCATGCTGGAATCTTGAACTTAATTTTAATTCTCTTTAACCAACTTTGGCAAAAGAAAGACAAACTGGGATAATTCTGTTCTCCACAATGCTTTCATAGAATCATTTAATTTGGAAAAGACCTTTAAGATCATCGAGTCCAACTTTAAGTTGATGTTTTAGAAAGTGTCGTGTATTGCCCTTTTTAACTATATCAGTTTTATTTCTAGCAGATATTTGCCTACCTGTCTCATTGCTGTGTAAAAGATGATTTTTTTTTTTATTGAAGGCATCTATACAAAGTCTCATTGTACAGAATATTAGCCAGAAATAGAGTTCGGGTGTCTTATTGGTATAAATAAAACCCAGACCTGCTTTCATTTTGTCTGTCTCTTTGCTGATTTGTTTTCGAAGTGCTGTTCCTCTGCGCTGACCTGCCTAACAGAGGAACCCCTCTAGCCACTGCAGTGTTTGGTGTTCGTACTCTGTAGGCTGCACCTTAAATGACATAACAGATGATAACAACTTTAAAGGAGGCGGCACGGGTTCAGTTGATAATCTGTGGATTGAGTTCTCTCTCATTTTAATTGTGATGTCTGATTCCACAGTACTAAAAGAATGAAGAGAGGAGTTCTACCGCAGGCACGCTGTAAGTCACGGTAATTGTGCGCTCTGTTAATCTGATTTCCTTGATGCTTTTGCCTCCGTCCAGCCTGCTGCTTTGACTTCATTTTGTAGCGCATGAAGGCTCAGAGACCCTTAACTTTTTAAAGCTCTTCATAGCGTGGCCAACCTGACCAAATTCCATGTTGATCTGGATGTTACCTTGCTTCCCGTCTTACCATTTATTTATGAATTTACACGCCAGTGTTTACAAACTCCTTTTTCTGTGCCGGTTTTGCTCTCTTGCCATGTTTGCAAGTCTCCCCGTTCCTTGATTTGTCAGAAAAGCAGGTTTTGGAGCAGTCACGTGTGGGTTAGGTGTTTCTTCCTGGGCTCCGTCCTCCTCTGTGACGGGGGATGCTTGGGGTGGTGGGACCAAAGCAAGGTGAGGCTGGCATGGTGGTGTCGGTTCTGTCTGCACGTAGCTCGGCTTGACAGTAGGTGTCTGTGTCCTGCTGCACGTTGGATTGCTGAGCCCAGAACTCCTGGAGCCTGTGCTGCCAAGCCAGATGGTGGCTTTTGTTTTTACTGTGTTGGCGTATTCTTTTCCTTTCCTCTGTCCTTTTTGCATGAATCAGCAGGCGCAAAAAATGAGGTTCCACCAGCTACATGTTTTTTTTTGCATTGACATCCTTCTGTCTGGGATGCCAAGAAGCATTTCCTGTGAACGTTTTGGAGCTTGCTGTGCTGGGACAATTTGACCAGGGCCATGCATGACGTTGTAAGGGTCTGAGTGAAGGTGTGGTGGTGACCTGGTGCAGCTACACGTTACTTCAGACAGCTTGTACCTGTCCACACCGAGGGTACCTCAAGTGATCTCACTTTAACTCAGCGTTACATCGTGTGTGTGTGTCTCTAAGCAGCTCATAAATACCTAAAATAAGTACTAAATCTTTTCTTCTCATTTTCACATGCTATTTTTCCTTAAACTGTTGAGAGTTGGTTGTTGTCAGTTAGAAAACTTGTCTTAAACCTTGTCCCATGAGTGCACATGGATTTATTACGGATTTTTAAGTGCATTTTTAAATGCGTGTAGGTTTCAGTTGATGGCATTTCCCACTGACCGCTTCTAAAGAAAAAGCTAGTTAAGCAAATATTCAAATGAGATCATTGCCAGGGAAGCATAATATATTTACTTACCTTTTTTTAGTGTTACGTCACAAATTAACACCCCCTCCGAATCTAGATACGGCACAGCTGCATGTTTTCTATCATTTACATTACATTTACATTACAGTGGTGTGGCAACATCCTCGTGATTTTTGCAGCAACAGGTGGCAAAGAATAGGCTCCTTTGACTTTTTTTTTTTAGTAAAAACCAGTAGACCTATGCTCTTCTATCCAGTCTCTTGCTTGTTTGCTTTTTGTTTCTGTTCTTGATGTGTTTCCTCAAGGCTATAGGTACTCCCTTACATATAGGAAAGGCATTCTCTGATGAGGAAATCTCCTAGGTGAGGAGATCTTGGGTTTTGCTCCCGTATGTGCCACTGGCTTGGGGAGGCTTTGCACAAATAATGTAACTTTGCTGTGTCTGTGTGTTCCTGTTGATGAAATAAAGAGATGTTTTTTAATATCGAAAGACTGCTCTGATGACTTGGGAAATGCTTTTAGGTTATTAAATAAGAAGTTGCTATTAACTGGGAGGTGTGTCATGGAGAAAAGCTTCTAGAACAGTGTAGTTCTTGATTTATGTCAGAGTAAAGGAGGAGGAATGTCGGGTACTTGACTGAGGGACTTCATCGTCCTTTTCCTAGATTGAACAGCAGAATAGCCCCTGTACAGAAGTAGGGTACAGTGCTTCTGTTTGGTGGATGAGAGAACAAGTTTCATGTTGCTTTCTAGTATTTTATAAAATTATTTGCCTTAAAGAGCAGTCGAAGCAAGAAGATGTGGCGTTTTCACATTCGGTTTTGGTTTTTGGATTGGCAGAAGCCCCTGCTAGAAGCTGGAACAGAAGGAAGAGTTGCTTGGTGGGCACGATGCTCAGAGATACGATGAAGTCCTGGAGCGACAGCCAGTCAGACCTCTACAGCAGTGACCAAGAAGAGGAAGAACAGATGATTTTTGGAGAAAATGAAGACGATTTAGAAGAGATGATGGATTTAAGTGACTTGCCTACCTCACTCTTTGCTTGCAGTGTTCACGAAGCTGTGTTTGAGGTACAGGAAGAAAAGGTAAGGCAGAGAAAGGCGTGTTTGGGGTGTGGTATTGTAAGTATAGATACAGCTATTGCACGTTTTCCTCTGGATTTACTGCATGTTGTAGTTGGAGGGGAAAAAAAACCAACCTAAAGAATCAGCTCAGAATGGGAGCTGATCTTAGTACCCTTTTCTGGCATTTGAAATTGTTCATTTGAAAAGCTCTCCTGATTTACATTTTTTCTCTTTATTCAAGGTACCAAATCCAAGGGCAGATTAAAATAAAATCTGAAAGCAAATTTCAATGCTTGATTTCAAGGCAAAGCTTCTGTTAAAAGAGCATTATAAATTTGCAAGATGTGCTATTATTTATTGAAGTACTTGAAGATAAGATTCCATATTCAATAAAACACAATTTTCTCAAGTTTTTATTTTCGTGGACAAGCATGGCTTAGTAATAATATATTTTTGCCTTTTCCGTTCATCCTGAGAATTGTGACATTTTCCTAAGGCACTCAGTACTTTAATATTAAAATTAACTGATTTACGCAGTGTTTTTTAAGATGCTTGGGTCAGAGTCCCACACAAGTGACATGTTTTGGTGACACCTGCACGTTTGAGTAGCTGTCGCTAGGCGGCAGTTTGTGTCTGGAGAGTTTCATGGGCTTGTTCTCATCCCTGCGCTCTGAAATTCAGATTTAAGTGAGACAAAGCAGAGCTGCACTGAACGCAGCTTCGCCAGTCGAGTGACTGAGGGAAGGAGCACGGAATGTGCAGGTTTAGGTGAGGAAGGAAATGAATGGGAGTTGGGAGAGGAAAGTGAAAGGAAAATGTGTTTCATTGAGTGAAATGTTCATTTTGTGCTTGGAGAATCTTTGTCCTTCGCCTCTAGGAAAGATTTGAAGCGCTTTTCACAGTCTACGATAACGAAGTGACATTCCAGTTGTTTAAAAGCTTTAGAAGGGTAAGGATAAACTTCAGCAATCCAGAGGCGGCAGCGAGAGCACGGATAGAACTGCATGAGACGGATTTCAATGGAAAAAAGCTGAAGCTGTACTTTGCACAGGTATTATGGAACATTAAGATGTTGCCCTTGTGTCCCTGTTTTTTCTTTATCCCACGTTTGCCCATGTGTTTCACTTCTGATAAATACCTGAAGTTACCTTCAACCTCATTCTTGTGCACTGCCATGTCTTACTTTCACTCATTGAGAAATTCATGCTTGAGGGGACAGTTTTGCTTTTCAGCTTGAGCTTACGGGGTTGGGATTGGTATGGAGCAGTCGCTGGGTAGTGACAAACCACCTTCCCCCACACGCAGAACGGTGCCAAAAGAACATCAGTGGATTCCTTTCTAATAGGTGCTTTACAGGCGTGTCCTTCTGGCTGGATTAGCACCTTGCACGTGTCACTGCTATGCTGTCAACATTTATACAGGCCGATTCTTAACTAAATAAAAATAGAATTAATATCTGTCATCTTATTCTGTATCTCTTGGCTTTTTTCTTCAGGTATCCAGTGAAATAGGCGACAAGTCCTACCTCCTTCCTCCACAACCTGTGAAGCAGTTCCTGATCTCACCGCCTGCATCTCCACCGGTTGGGTGGAAACAGAGTGAAGATGCAACTCCCCTGATAAACTACGACTTGCTTTGTGCTGTCTCCAAGTTGGGGCCAGGTAGGAATATCTACCTGCTTTTGTTGTGTTAATTTACCAACTCATCCTTCTACTAGAAGAAACGGAGTCTCTCTTAGGTGATACTTCTTACTCAAATAAAATGATTCGTCACCTTTTTTTACAAAGAAATAAACGTACAGCACAAATGATGCCACTTAAAAACTTGGCTGCTGCTTGTGTGCTGGTGTCTGCAGTGTTTCACCGTAGTATTTACATCGCTCCCTTCCTTTAAATATCAATTAAAAGATTGTATCCAAAGTACGGTGTAACAGGTACAGGGACTATTTTAAAACTTTTAACAGGTCCGCTGAAGTGTGGAAGTCGAGCAAATTAATATTTGGTTGTGTTACTGCGTATGTTAAGGAGTTTTGAGATAAAGTGGCTTCATGCTTTTCCTTAGGGATGTTCTTAGCGTGATTTTTGTTCGCTGCTCCTCAGGGGAAAAGTACGAGCTTCATGCAGGAACAGAATCAACTCCCAGTGTCGTTGTCCACGTCTGTGAAAGCGAGACAGAAGAGGAAGATGAAATAAAAAATCCCAAACAGAAGATCATGCAGACAAGGCGTCCGGAACCACCTACCACGATACTGAACGAATCTAAAGCGTTTGATTGTACGCTGGAGGTAGGGGGGACGATGCACTGTTAAATTGTGGGATGCTCAAGGTAGTATCAAAAATCAGACACTTAACGAGTACGTGTGTTGATGTCTGTACTGCTGCTATATGTCATGTATAGCGACAACAGATTTTACTTGTAGTTGTCTCTCATGTTCAAGATTTTGGATGCCAATGCTCTGAAAAGCACTTTAATTTTAGGGACTAGTGCCCCAAGTGTAGCAAATCCACCTGACTTGAAATAGTGAAAAATAGGAAGTCTGGTTGTGGTTTGTTTTGGTTGTTTTTTTTTTTTTATTAAGGTGTTACCCTTTTCTTTCTATTGTACAGTGTGATGTACCAAGTGCTGAGATAATATCTTACTTACTGTCACGATTGGATTCAAGGAAGTTGATTGTATAGCAATTAAAAGCTGGTCTGTGCCGGTACGACAGCTTCAGTTCATACAGTGTTAAGTGCAAGTGAAACGTGCTCTTTACGCTAAAATCCCTTCCCAGCTGGTAATCTGAGGTTGAAGATCAATCCTTGCTTTTCTCAGAAATGCCAAGTATGTGTTTCTGATTTGACATGAGGCACAAATACACGTACGGAACTGAATTCAAGTAGTTTTGCTCACTACGCAGAGAAGAATATCAGGGGAAGGACCGCAGGCCGCTGCGAAAACAGACCAGAGTCTGTCGCCAGCGCTGCCACGGCTCCTGTCTGCGGTGGCACACCGATGGGTACCATGGTTTGCACCAACACCTGATGAGGAGGGAATTACAGTACACAGAGTGACAGATAGATTCAGCTATTGAATGTTCTCTCTGATCCTCACGAAAATGTGGTAACGTTTGTCCTAGAGACGGCCTGAGTTTATAAATAAATTCACTGACTGTTACATTATGACTATGTTAGGAGATAAAACATCTAGAGGTTGTTTGTAACTTGCACTCCTGAACCTCCTCAGTCTGTTTGGGATTTTTTTAAGACAATCAGTTGCCTGGCTTAGCCAGTTTTTATGCAGTTTCAGCCCTTGTTTGCTGTTTTTCCTCCAGACTTTGTCTGCGTGGCATCCTGTCTGATAGAGCATCTGCTACTTGTGAGACCGGGATGCCATCTTTTAAAATACAGACCTTTAATTTTGTCATCTTAAGTGTTTTAGTAGGAGGAAAATACGCCTCGGTGTAATGACACATGCTCCGATGCTTTTATGCTGTTTTATAACCTATCTTTTTTAGGCTAGACAGATTCTTCTTTTTTCTATTTAAAAGAATAAAATCATCTGTGAACAAACCAGGCTGCTGATGTTCATATATATATAAATCATTCAGAAATTGGCCTTTTTCAAATTCATTTCAGTGTTTCGATTCCACATGACGTGCTTATGGAATTTTCAAACGTGTTTTTCACTCGGTTGATGGCAGAGAGAAAAGGTAACGGTCGTGAGTGGTGGTTTTCAGCTGCGTATGGTGCCAGCTCGTGATCCCTTCCTGCCACCAGCGCCGAGCTGCAAAACGGGATCCTGCAGGCAGGTCCTTGTACCAGAGGCAGGAACAGTCTATATGGAAAAAGTAGGAAAAGAGGGTTTGTTCATTGCCTCCAGAGGCGTGGTATTTATGTGTCGCTTCGGGTATTAAAATCACTCAAAGTCTGACTTCTCTGTCTCACTGGTCCATGTTATTAAAAAAAAAAAAGCCAACCCCAACAACCAACCCAACAAAACCCTTGTATTGTCCATCAGGCTCCTGCATTTTTACAATTCCAGAAGCCTGTTTTGGATTTTCTGTGGTGTTTTATATTTTAAGTGTTTAATTTCTACCCCGTTGTAGAAGTGGCTGTAAGTAGGAATAAGTGAGAAACCTTCCGAAACAGTTTTATAAAGCAAACCAAGTGAGTGGTGTTGTCGATGTATCTCGTGTAAAATGTGTAACAACTTGCATTCCAACATCTTCCGTTGTGTAAAGACACTTCCAATAAAAACAACGCGGTGCCATTCACCCGTGGCTCTTCACTGTGTTCCGTACTGGCCCGTGCTTGCTGTGGAAGTTCTCTGATGGTATCGTCCGCGTGTGGAGCTGAGCAGTCGAGATGGTTTGTTGTTTTCCATAAGCAAATTATCAGAGAAATAGATGTGAAGAAGTTGGGGATTTCAAGAGAAAAAATTCTGGGAATTGCTGAAGGAAGGAGCGAGAGGGTTGCCTGGCTTGTTCTAAATAATCACTTATTGTCAAAAATCTCCAAGGATTCATTTCCACAGGAAGGAAATGGTCAGACTTTATCTAAAACGTGCGTGCCTTGCTGACAGGATTGTAAACAAGGTGCTTTTGCCACGCGGTGCCCCTCTGACACAGCCCTGGGTGAGCTCTGTGCCCCTCTCCGAACACACTCAGTGTAATTGAATTCTCTTAAAAATGCTACAAAATCACATTCCTTTTCGGTATGCGAAACGTAACGGGAGAGTTTGTGTTGGACGAGCTCTGCCCCGGAGCCGGGCGGAAGGCAGGGCTGCCGGGAAGGAGGCGGCCGGCTCCGTGCGGACGCTGGGGTGGGTGGTGAGGAGGAGGAGGCAGAGCAGAGGCTTTGCAGAAAAGAAACTTGAATTTAGCCATTGGCCAGTATCAGAAGCAGCTCTAACCACTTTCACTCTAGTCTCCAGGGTGACGGAGCCGTCCTTGTAAGATGAACGGCACTCACGTTAGCTGTATTTGCTCCGCGCGATGATTCACTAGTGACCATCAGAACCTGCTTCTCTTCATCACTGACCCGCTGTTAACTGAAGGGCTGTTTTTAGGAGCAGGCTTGCACACGGGCACCAGCTCAGGCCTTTCTGAGCTTGCACTTTGTATAAATAAATATCTCAAATTCTTTTAAAGCATTCTAGAGAAGAAGCTGGAGGAATGTGTGGTCCTTTCTTTGGGCAGTCAGCCTGTGTGCTCTGGAGGAAAAGCTGCCAGGGTACTTTGGTTTTCTTTTATACTAGCTAAGAATGGGCCTTGGTTTTGCCATCCTGCAATGACTGCGTCTCATTCAATCTCCACCTTGGTACCGAAGCACAGAAAGACCTCGTGTAAAATGTCTCTTGGCTGTTTTATTCCCCGAGAGGTTGTATTTCCATTGGATTATTGATCTTTTTTAGTCCAGAACAGAAGATTGTTTTATGAATCTTATGCTTAGCAGGTGTCATCTATTGCTTCACTTAAACTTGCTAGGAGGGGATTGTACTCCAGTGTGCTCTTCATGTGGAAAGAGTCCACAGCCCAGCCTCATTCCCTCGGAGAAAAGTGCCCAAGAGGTTCCTTCACTAACCCAAGCAGGAGGTGCCCACCTGGCTGGACCTGTGGGTCTGTTCTGTGTGGGCTTTCACAGCACCTGCAAGACGTCATCCTGGAACCGCTCCCTTCTGCGCCTCTAAGGGTCAACCTGAGGTGCAAAGACATCAGCGGAGCTGGATGGTGAAGCTGGAAGCAGCGGGAGGACACCTTGGAGCAAGGAGTGCTCCAGCAGCTGCTTACCTTTGTTCTGAGCAAGGTGAACTTTTTATTGGCTCCTGTAGCGATTGACCGAGCCGAAATCTGAGTGTGGCTACAAGGTTGTCTCCTCACATCAATCGCACAGCTTGAGGAAGGCTCGTGCAACATCTGCTTGATACCTCCATGGTCTTCACCTGGAGATCAGGGCTAGAGGCCTCGTGCTTGTGTCTCTTAATGGAGACGCGGTATCTTGTGCTTTGGTTCTTGCTGTATTTTATCATTAGGTTGGATTTGTGCTTAGTCGCAGTAGAAAACATGCGATATTTTAAATATTAACTAATGTGTTAAAATCTTCTGAGCAAGGTCTCTTGCCATTGAACCTGGTGGCACGTTCAGGCATGTAGAAGGGCTTGTTTTGTACTATTTCAATTAAGTAGGACTATTCCTATTAATTATTATTAAATTACACGCAACTATTTGTACCTCTTCCAAGCTGTGAGCACACACTGCTGACAGAAGCCCCTTCTGCTCTGGAGAGGTACAACCCCGGGCAGGTTCGGGTGGAATACCACTCCTGTTCCCAGGAGAGCCTCGTGTTCTTTCTTGTTCGTGCAGGATGAGGCAGTAATTGTAAAGAAACCCGTCAAACTAAATGTCTTCTCTTGACAAAACGGACGCTGAGTAATCCTTCCTGAGCTCTCACTCTGTGCTTCTGAATCACAGCAATGATTTACAGCTTCATTTCCAGTCAGAACTTCACTCCAGTGAGGTCAGTCATCGATGGAAGCTGGGGAGCCATGAGTGATGTTCTCTGGTCTTCCCGAGAAATCTGCTGCAAATGTTTAGGGACCGTTAGGAAGCCCCTGTTGCTGCCTTGCTGGGTGGAGACAGGATTTTTTACTGGGCAGGTTTCACCCATATTGCTTTATACTGGAGGTTGGTGGTGGTAGCTCTGGTTGCAGATGGGCAAGCTGAGATGTGCTCGTTCCGTGTTTGGGATTCCTCTCTGAAAGAGTCTGCAGGACCTTTGGGCAGGGACGTGCCCCAAAGTTCAGTTGTTTCTCAAAGCTTCAGAAGTCTCCCTGTGAGCCTGGCAGGGCCTGATCTGGTACCATCTGCCTCCATGAAACCCCTCAGCGATGAGGAACCGACCCCCGCAGAGGCAGTACCACCAGCAGGACCCGCACAACAGGTTCAAGGGCTAGATTTGGGTTTTTTCAGGAGGCATCAGCTGCTCTTTTTGCTCCATACCTCAGCAGTGTGTGCTAGGGTGATCATAGAATCATCTAGGATTGAAGAGACCTTTCAGATCATCGAGTCCAGCTGTTCCCCCAGCACGGCCAGGACACCACTAACCCATGTCCCTCAGCACCACATCTCCATGGCTTGGAAACCCCTCCAGGGCTGGGGACTCCACCACTGCCCTGCCCAGCCTGGCACAGCCCTTCACAGACCTTGCCAGCAAGAAATTGTTCGTCGTGTCCAACCTCAACCTCCCCTGGCGCAACTTGAGGCCATTTCCTCTTATCA
Organism: Eurystomus gularis; assembly: GCA_013400335.1. NCBI lineage: Eukaryota > Metazoa > Chordata > Aves > Coraciiformes > Coraciidae > Eurystomus > Eurystomus gularis. The sequence continues at coordinate 675,508 of VZZY01013607.1, forward strand.
CTTGTTCCTTGGGAGAAGAGCCCAACCCCACCTGGCTCCAACCTCCTGTCAGGGAGTTGTGCAGAGCCAGAAGGTCTCCCCTGAGCCTCCTTTTCTCCAGGCTCAACCCCCCCAGGTCCCTCAGCTGCTCCTCA
>VZZY01013607.1:675692-692130 GCA_013400335.1 Eurystomus gularis
CCCCGCGGCTGCAGGGCAGGGCTCGGCTCCCCCGGCCCGGCTGGGGAGGAGCGCGGAGCCCCTCGGGGGAGGAGGGATCCGGGGGCCGCCTCCTCTGCGGGGAAGCCCGGCCCGAGGATGAGCCGCTGAGCCCCGAAACCTGCAGCATCCTCCCGTGAGTAGCCCCGGCACCGGGCGGGTAGAAGCTTTGCAGCGGGCTGGGTGTAAATCTCGGTTAGGAAGGGGTGTAAATGTAACTTTTCTGCTCTCAAGCTCTGAGTCACTTTCTGCTGCCCGGGCGAGGGCTGGCGAGCGCTCGTTGCAGGGACGTTACTCGGGGTTTACGTGCGAGGTGCTGCCTGTACCGCAGCAAATGCCTCTCCATCCCGCGAAGCTCTTTATCGGTAGCTCCGAACCAGAAAGAGGAGAAGTCCTCGTACGGCTCTCTGCTAAACTGGGGCTTTACCCGCTGCTTCGTTCACCAGAAACCTTTCAGGGACGGGAGCTGGAGCTGATCTTGAGTTACTCCTCCCCGGAGAGCAGTTTGCACGGCTGTTGAAAGGTTGTTCTCCAGCTGGCCGTGTCCTTTCATCGCTGTGGATACGCTGGATCTCTTGTCCCGACTTATTCAACCCCCGCGCTATAAATAGGGTTTTGTTGGCGAGTTGGGTTTTGGTTTCTTTTTTCAATCTGCGGAGCGACTGGCACTTAACGTGAGAAGAAGTGGGAAGCTCGGAGAACTGTGCTTGTCGGAGCTCGCTGAGGGTCTCCAGCGCAGAAGAGAACAGCGTTGCTTTCCTCGTTGGGGAACACGCTGGAGCTGCCGACGGGTTCCAACGGCGATTTTGGGTTGTGCTTGTCATTCCCATTCTTGGTGTCGTTCCTGTGCTTGGTGTCGTTCCCGTGCTTGGTGTCATTCCCGTTCTTCGTGCCCTAGGAAGCGCTTGCTAAAGGGAGCGTGGTGTTCTGCAAAGGGATTTCGCTACCGTGACACGTTGCGCTGGGTGAAGTGTTTGATTTAGCGATTAGGAACCAGAAGGCAAAGGCTGTTCGCAGCACGGAGGGAGTTCCTTTTTGATATCGCATACAGGGTGAGCGCTGAAGTACAGAAAGCACTGGAGGATGTGAAACGTGCAGAGGCTCTTACACGAGTATAGAGAAATTTGCGTTTATCTGGTAGATGAACAGCTTCAATTACCTGAAAGGGGGTTGTGGTGAGGCTGGTGCTGGTCTCTTCTCTCAGGTAACTAATGACAGGACAAGAGGTGATGGCCTCAAGTTGTGCCAGGGGAGGTTTAGGTTGGATATCAGGAAGAAGTTCTTTACTGCAAAGACTCTGGAACAGGCTGCCCAGGGCAGTGGTGGAGTCACCATCCCTGGAGGGGTTCAAAAAACGAGTAGCTGTGGCGCTTTGGGACGTGGCCTAGGGGTCAGGGAGATGTTGGGATGAAGGTTGGACTTGGTGATCCTAGAGGTCTTTTCCAACCTAAATGATTCTAATTGCAGAAGATCCAGCCCAGTAGCTGGGAGCACATTGTACCACGGGCTGCACACTGTACAACAGCCCTCGCGCTCCAGTCCACAACTGGCAGCAGACTTGGCTCCCTTGTTGGCAGGAGTTCATGAAGGTTTCCCGTCCAGCCCTGCTCCTGTCTGTCTGCTGCTACCGAACACGTGACTTTTATTAGTTACACTAAATTCTTCGTCTTACTTACAGCAATAAACAGTGAGTCAGTCAGGATTTAGGGCACAGAGGAGCTGGAGAAGCCCGTGAGTGCCTACAGTGGTCTCAGGCCAGCAGCTACTCTGCTCACGGGGTAAATCCATCAATGCTGAAGCCCTGCGGGGTGCTGGCATCTGCCCAAAGCAGCCCCTGCTCCCCAGGGTGATCCCTCACGTGCTGGGTTCTCGTGCCCTTGTGCCAGGCTGGGCTCGGCGTCGGTGAAGAGCGGCTGTGTTGGGAGGGGGCTTGGTCGGGCTGGTGACTAAGCCTTGACCTGGCCTACTGTTGGGAATGTGGGAAAGGAAAAAAATGTAGTGGGGATGACTGTGCTGCTTTTATTGAGGGTCACAGAAATCAGGCAGTGCAGCCAAAACCTAGTGTTCGTCAGGCCTTTTGCAGGGAGAGATGATACGAGGCATGAATGGAGATCACAGAGGAGGAAAGCAGGAAAAAAAGCTGCTGGGATGTCTGAGTCATGCAGTTTCCCACAGACACACATAGCTTAATGTTTTCCCAACCACCTCCATGGAGCAACAAGGTTATAACCTAATTGCAGGGGCCCTGGAGTCACGGTGCTTCTTCACCAACAGCTGCTCAGGGCCAGCCACCAGCTGGGGATGCCCCTGCCCAGCTATGAGGCTGATGGAGCAGTTCCTTCGAGTGACAGGCAAGGAAGGGGCTCTGCCAGCGTCTGGTCCTCCTGTTTGGATGGAGACAGGCCCCTGGGCCAAACACACACCTCCATTCATCCCACCCAACACCAGCACTTAACCTCGCAGCTGCAGGCTTGCAAAGAATGTGGGTTTTGGTGGGATTTAGCAGTGCTCAGGCTGAGGAGGGTAAATGAGCCCCTGGATCGTCACAGCAGTATGAGGGTCTTGGGCTGCCCATCATCTGCCGTGCCGATCCAAAGCTCCACAGCTTCACATGCCACGTGGCTGTCCCGTGCTTCGCTCGGAGCAGGGTAGAAATCCAAATGGTTACTTGGAGAGATGAAATTTCCTATTTCCTTATTAGTCTGTAATGGAAGCCTCGAACCTCTTGACCTAGCAAATGTGGTTGTCTTTAGAAAACGAAGCCCCACCTGCCAGCGAGCAGGAGCGGTGTTGATTCACACGCGCGGAGAGCGGTTCCCTGATGGGAAAGGCAGCTCGGGGGGCAAACTCTTTCCAGCCTGCTGTGGGTCACACCGTGGGTGTTCGCTCTGCTCCACGGGAATCAAGGTGTAGGGTAAATCCAGAAGAAGCTGTAGCCATCTCTCTGGACAGAGTGAGTGGTGCCGGGAGGCACGTCTGGGCTTGTCTTCCTCCTTGGATTTGTCCCTGGTATCCACGTGCCATTGGTGAGCATCTCCCTGCTGGTTCAGAGTGGATAAACCCACCTCTCAGTGTCACCTTGGACCTTTCAACCACCACCACTCTGGCCAGCTGAACTGTCCTGGGAGACAGAACGTTTCTCTTTACTCATGGAAACGTGTCCTGTGCTCTCCTACGAGCAGAAGTCTCCGCTCAGCCAGTGAGTTTGCCACCAACAGGCACTTTGCTGAACCTTCTTTGGACAGCAGAGACAAACTGTAGGGTGGGTGATTTGAGGGGTGCGTGGCACGATGCCGCTGGGCGCAGCCAGGCTCTAACCAAGCTCTGATTCATTTTCTTGCTTCTCATTTGAGCGCACACGTTGATGGTTTCTCAGATTTGTCACCTTGAGCCTCAGTCACCCTCCCCCATGAGTCATTCCTGCCTTGAGGTTCGTGCAGGTGCCTGGAGGCATTTTTCTCCTTTCCGAATCATTTTTTTTCTGGGTAATATTTAACTGCTAATTATACACCCTTCCCTCCTGCACCTGAGTGCTTCCAGGAACATGCGCTGTGTGTGGGACCTTATCGGTGTGCAGTGGGCAGAGACGCTTTATTACAAGCAAAGAGTCTGGATTGGGTCGTGTCTGGGGAGCCCGTGGGGGCTTTGGGCTCCTCTGATGCTCTGCACCTGCTGCAACAAGTCATTGCTGCTTAAGTGCATGAGCGCAGGGGGATTTTCTTCACCCGTTGCTGTGCTGAGTCCTGGAAGCCACCAGACTGCGTTTGTCGTTCCCAAATCAGAGGTTAATTATGCTGCCGGGCACTGGTGGGAGCTGCTGCTCAGAAATATGGCTCTGCTAATATCTCTGTGCACGGAAGGGGCTTCCAGCTCCTGCTGAGTCTAGATGAGCTGGGAATCAGCCAGAGGCTTTGTACTGTGAATTGTCTGTCCCTCGTGTTGATTTTTCCTGGCCAAATGGCGCGCACGGGAGCTGCCTCTGACACACAAGCCGCGTTTCTGGGCTGTGGTGGTGTGTCTGTACCGACCTGCTGTCAAATGTAACGCGGAAGATCATCCGATCCCTTCCAGAAAGCGTGGACGTGCTGCACCGGGGCTGTATCCCGGGTTTCCAGATGTGCAGCCATACTCGCAGAGCTGCTGAATCTGTGCAGCCGTGACTGGCATGAAGGACACCCAGATACCAAGGGAAGAAAAGCCCCAATGTCTGCTCGGACCAAGGCTTCTGCTGGAAGAGCACATCTGAGGAAAACGATGATGTATGTTCCTCTTGACGCCGTGCTCTAGAGACCTACGAGCTGGCCCCGGCCCCAAGGAGGTACAAACCACCACGTGTCGTGCTGCACCGCTAGAAAAGGCTTTTCCTGATCGTAGGGGTAAGACGAGAGGTTACTGACCCTGCCTGTGCCTGAGAGCACCTCGGGAACCTGGAGATCGCTGTGCTCGGTCTGTGTGTTGAGTCGTGAGACGCGGTTCTGTGTTGCTGGCAAGTCAGGAATTCATTCCCCAAAAACAATCCCCAAGGAATGTATGGCACCTTTCCCTCCTCGTTAGAGTAACGTGGATCCCGTGAGAATTCTTATTTGCCAGCTCTTGATTACGCCACTCGTAGCTGGTGAATTTAGCATCTCAGGTGCACACAGTCGTAAGTTAAAAATGTAGAATAAGAGCTTTCTAGTGGTAACTAAGAAAAGCTGCCAACAAAAGGAAACCTCCAGCATTCCTTTCAGGAATAAGCAGCAGAATTGCTTCCAGGTCTCTCAATATCTGATCTATTACCCGTGCGTTGCACGTAAATGGCAGTTTTGGTTCAAAATGTTATTCCATTTCTTCTGAAATGAATCACTTCAGATCTAAATAATGAAGTAACTCTGTCTGCTGCAAACGCAACCATTGGGCCAAATGATTTACGGTAAATGTCTTTTCCAGAGCCTTCCTGTATAACCACAGCGCATTAAGCAGACCCGTTTCTTTTGGATGATGGATTGCTTTAAAATTTCAGTTTTGTTTAGCATTTCTGGAGGGAGGGGTTTTTATGCATCCTAACTTCCACAGGTCTGCCTGGAAACATCAGTAGGAAAGCATCCCAGGCTGGGAAATCCCAGACAACTGGTGGGAAGCTCTAGGTGACACAAACAGAATTTGTCCGTGAAAGAGGAGGAGTTTGGGTGTTTAAAAAATAAGAAATTCAACAACAAGCACCTGAGCTCGACACGACAGGCCCCGCTGCATAGTTCTGTCACGTGGCTGGAGGTCACCCTGGAGCAGTGCAGGCTTTGGGCTGCAGGAACTTCAGCAGTCTGGTCATGGCCATGGTGGCGTTTTTCCATTTTTGGTTCAAATCCTGGTTCTGAATACATTTCACAAGTGTCCAGGCAAGTCTTCTGATCCAAGGGTGCCTTAGATCCTGGCCTGTAACCAGTGGGAAAATGTCTCTGGCTTGTTTTCCTTCCATATCCTGGCTCGTCTGCATAGGCAGATGTACCCTGAAGGATGTCAGAGGGTTTTTGTGATGTGGACACACTTTGGTGAACATGGTGGAGTTACTGCAGTTCCCATTCACACAGAGGGACACGAGGAATGTGTGTGGCCCAGCATTTGAAGGCAAAAAAATTAGAATTGGGAAATCTGCAGTTCACAGTCTGGTTTAGACGTTGCTCCTGGGCAAGTCAACAACAAAGTCTATCTGGTTCATATTCCCAGGCACAGCTTTCGAAATGGGGTCATTCCTTTCTGGGGACCTGTCTTCACTTCTCGGTTCTTGTCACCTCTGTGAGCTGAGGGGTTTTAGCCCCTCTCAAGACCTGAGCCACGCAGGTAGAATTACTGTTTGTTGTTTTTTTTTCCTTGGTGCTGCTACTGCACAGTAGAGCTGCCCGCAGTTAGTGTAACTTTGTCTTGGCAAGGCAAGGAAATATTTTTAATACGTGTTTTAACAACAGCTAAACCCGGAGAGCTCATGCTAGAACCTGAGACAAATGCTTATATAAAGGCGCTGGTCTGACATCAGGACACGTACGAATACACAGGCTCCACACAGAGCGGGGTTGTTCGCCTGAGGCCACGTTGATGCCTTAGCTCCCGCTCGCCACTTTGAACTTGGGGTTGGGTTTTTTTTTTCCTCCTTCCTCCCTCTTTAGAGCCTCACAAGGTAAATTCAGGCACATTGAGGTCTCACTGAAGCATGTTGTGTTTTTATTACTTTCTGAAATCAGTTTGCCCCCATGCCCCGGCCATGTTCCCGGAGCTCGTGGTGCTGCTGGAAGGTGGGTGCAGAAACGTGGGGCTGCACGGCCACGAGGCTGTTCGGCTCGAAGCAGGGTGGCCTGCCAGGTTACGGGGAGCTGAAGCTGGCCTTGTGACTCTTATCTGAGGCTGTTTCCTTTCTGTGCTGTGCCTTGAACGCTCGGTTGATTCCCCCACTGCTGGAAAGCGGCAGCGAACAATGAAACACGCAGGTTCAAACCACACGGTGTTTGCTGCGGTTAGACAAGGTAAACCTTGCTGCGAAGACTAACCCCAGGGTAGGCTGCTCGGGCAGACCTGAAGCACTCGTCGCTTCCTCTGGGCATCACTCGCAAGCCAGCCCCTTTGCTCTTGAGCTCAGTTACTTTTAGGAAGGAAGAAAAACTCAGGACTTACTTAGGAGGATTAACTTCTCCCTTGGATGGGAATGAGTTTGTTGCTTAGGTTGATGTGCAGGCTAGGCTGAGCTCAAATGCTTTGAGCTGAGCCTCAAGCAGCCATGCCTTAGAATAAAGCTCCTTCGGAACAGTGTGAGGGGGTGGAAGTGGACCCTAACTGCCTCCTCAGCCTCTTCTTTTGCAGGATAATGACAGTGATGGTCTGTGGTGGGGAATTCCTGGAAGAGAACAAGTCTGAGATTCACTTAGTGTCAGGACATCTACTGCTCAAGTGGTAGAAGGTCTTTCCTCCCTGTTTAATAGGATCTTGGTGACTCTTGGGCTTCTTCAGTGACATCTTGGCATTTGTTTATTGGAATTAACACTTTATACCTCTGATAATTCGCCTCTCCTCACACAGCTCCAACACCCTGGTAGTGTTCATGTAAGTTCAGCTCTCAGTGGCCTTTTGATCGTGTAAGATGGTTCTCACGTGACACTGCTCATTCCCATCTGCAAGAGGACCTGCGGGAAGAGAATAGCCCAAATTCCAGTCTAGTTCTAAATATTCTGGAAAAGACTCCCTTTCCTAGCAGCTGCCGTGGCTAGTACCCTGAGAAGGAAAACCAGAAACCAAGCAAACCGGTGCAGGGTTTAGTTGTCCCATTCCTCAGTGGGTTTTGTGTCTTAAGACTCTGCCTTTTGACATTTTTGGGAAGGGAATCAAGTCCCAGAGCAGTGGAGCTGGCAGCCAGTGCTCTTCTTTAGACCCGGATAAGTCAGGAGGGGGAAAAAAAAAAATCACCCATTTTTCAGGCTTTGTTTGGCCACAATGTAAGATGAAAATACTACCTGTGCAGCACTGCAGTGGGGAGGATGAATTATTTAGATGGGGTATTAGGAAAAATTTCTGTACTGAAAGAGTGATTAAGCACGGGAACAGGCTGCCCCAGGAAGTGGGGGAGTTCCCATCCCTGGAGGTGTTTCAAAAACCTGTAGACATGGCGCTTCAGACCATGGTTTAGTGGTCATGGTAGTGTTGGGTTGACAGCTGGACTTGATGATTTTCAAGGTCTTTTCCAGCCTTAATGATTCTATGATTCTCTAACTGAGCTTCTGGGTCAAAACTAGTATATATTATCCGGAGAGAACAGAGAGCTGGAGAAACAATAGCTGATTTTGTGTCTAGTTCAAAGCCTGTGACACAGCTGGATGCAAAGCCCACCTTCTTCTAGGTGGGAAAGCGCTGCAGTGGTGTGTCTTCCTAAGCAGCACCTGCCTTCCCTGGTAGGGAGTTGGCTCTCCAAGTCCAGCTCTCCTGGAAAAAACCCTCAAACAAGCCCCTCTGTTCCCCGTCGCCCCTCTCCTGCCATTGCCAGGTGCTGCAGGAGCTGCTTGACAGCAGAGCTCTGATCCCCATCGCCTCCTCAATGGCCATTCAGCTCAGAGCTGGCCGGGGGAGGCAGGAAGGGTGTATAAATGGGGGCATTGCTACCGCTTGCCAAAACAACCTATACGCTCTATCTGCAAAGGTGTTTTAAATGGAAACGTGCCCAAAGCTGAACTTTAGGGAAACATTCCCAGCCCCGTAATGCGGGGATGCAAAAATAACCAGCAGTGTGTGCTCCCACCCCAGTCTGAAGAACTCCGGGTGAATTTAGTGGCTCTTGAAAGCCCAGGCAGGTGTGTGTGCACAGGGGGAAGTGCCGGCGTGTGTCATAAAGAAAGAATGTCCTGCGATTGCAGTATCAAAGTCCATTTCTTCCCCCTGCTATATAGCTTTTATTGAGCACTCTTGATTATCCAAATGTTTTTCTAAGCAGCGTCGGATCCAGCCGGCACCCATCCGGCCAAACCCCGTGGGTTTCGCTGCACTTTGCTGGGTCCTCGAGTCTCGCAGCGCAGGCTTGGTGGGGAGTAACCCTGCTGATTCACGGGGGAGGAATGGAGCTGGGGCTTGCTGTAGGTGAAGTGGAGACTTGGCACCTCCCACCCCGGCCTGAGACACAGACCTTGGACCTCTCCGCTTGCTCCACAGTGCAGAAAAAAAGATTTGCTGCATTCTTCAAATTGCATCTTAGATTGTTACACCCCGTCGGATAAATTAATCCTTTTTGTCAACAGCAGGTTTCACTGACAATAAAACTTCGACGGTTATAGGTGACTCATGCACAAATAGCTCACCGTTACCGAGGTGGTTTGAACCAGATGGAGGTTACTAAGTATGAATATTACATGGCTTAATATTGGAATACTCAGCCTTCTTTATTTGGGATTTTTATTTTAGTAAGCAGAGGAGAAGAAAAACACTTCTGTAAATCTGGAATCTGTGCTCTTCTAGTCAGGAGCAACAAGCTAAAAGTTGGATGTGTCTTTTTCTGCATTACATTTGTAGTGAAAACACTTGCCTGGCTTTCCCCAGCCTGCAGTGTGATGGAGAGTGTCTTCAGCTTGTGCGTCAGTGGTACACCCTTCATCAACTTATTTCGACTGGTTGGGTGGGGAAACAGATGGGGACAGTGCTGTTACTGAGCTTCGGTGCCTCTCACAGGTCCCTCCAAGGCATGTGTAAATCCTTTCGCTCTGCTACACAATAAGGCTGGGCAAACTCGAAACACAAAATATTTCTTTCAGCGTGGAAGGATCTACGACTACGCTTGCTGATCACGTTGCTGAATTAACTTGGCCTTGGCTAAACAAAGGAATCATTCAGTCAGAGGAGAACGGCCCAGTTACAGACTCGAGACGAGTTATTTTTGTTTTTTTAAAGAAAAAAACCCCCGACCTTCTTAACTTAAGGGGATCAAAGCCCTTGATGAATCGACCTTGCAGTTCTGATCCGTCGCAGCCAGGCAGATATTGGCCGTCTCCTTCCCGCTGGTTGCTGCTCGCTCTCGTTCCTCACGTATTCACTAACGGAGCCTCCCGAGCACACAGCGGGTGTTGACTCAGCTACGGGCCTCCCTGCCCCGAAACAACACCCTGCCTGTGCAGAGCAATCAGAGCCTGTCCTGCTCGCCTCCCCAGCCTGTACCCCGCCACTACGTGTGTTTTATCTGACGGATGCTGCTTCGTAGAAACCTTTAGGGAAGCTTCAATAAGGGGGAAGGGAAGGGGGGGCTGCTTCTTGCATTTGCGTGACTCCTTTCTGTCCACTCAATAATTTTCTGGCTATTGTATATTTTGTGCTCTGTAAAATCAAAGCCACGCAAAACATGCCACAGATCCACAATGTCCCAGTGGAGTATAACAGAGCAGGGCAGAGTCCTGCCTGGTTGTACCGGGGAGCGTCTGAAGCAGGAAGCTCTATTCCAGTGTCAGGTGCTGGAGAACAAGTTAATTTTCGATGGGTAGTTTGAGCGTACGAGCTGTCTGAAGCTGGGAGCTGAAGTGGTTTCGGAGGGCTCTTTGAAGTGGTACTCACACCCTCCTCGGACTGAAGGAGGCTTTTAATGGCTAAGGTCACTAGTCACATTTCGAAAACATTGGGGAAACGCTTATAAAATCAGTAAACATAGAGGCTGCTCTTTCTAGATCACTTTTACCCTACCAAAATGCAGGAGCAGGAATATTTTCAGCTATCCACTTGCAGGTTTGTCCTCTTCCAATAACAGACCTGAGATGACACTGGCACGAGCGAGGTGCTGGTCTGAACTCACATCAACTTTGTCATTATCACGTCGTGATATTTTTCTACCAGGGGAGAACTGTTGTTTGTCATGTAACTTCTGGAGCTTCAGGTTAGGGGGTTTAATGGTTTTTCTTCTTCATGTGAGATGAAGGAAGCTCAAGTTCTATTCTATAAAGGAGTTTTTAAACCTTTCTGTGTTTGTTTTTTTTCCTTCCTTAAAGACATATTGTGGAATATTGGGTATAGAATTTGTCATGCTCACTCAGTGATCTGAGTCTCAGCCTGGAACGACAATCTAAAATCCTATAGCATCTAAAATGTGTATTTATCCAAAACTTACTTAACAGCAATAATGCATTTTAGTATTTATATCTTGGTTTATCCTATTAATACCGAGCAGCGTATATTTGAAGGCAAGCTGCTCAAGACTAGAGGGTAGCAAAATTTCCATTGACTTCAGCAGGGCCGGATTTTCACCCCTAAGAAAATATTAAGGGTCACAATTCAATGAGCCTGCACTTAGCAGGCTCTGAGGCCTTAACAGGTAGTTGCCTAATTATCCCTGTTAAACTTCGGTTAATATTTTATGAACTCGCTGTTCTTTTTTCCTTCTGTAGCCACACCAAGATGACGACGGCCGTGCCGCTGAGCAATAACACTCAGCTCTCAGTAAATGTGACTGCAAAGTCTCAAGAACAAAGTCTCTATCAAAGTAAGGAAAGCAGTGGCGTGGTGACTTGCTGCTTGTTTTTTTAAGTGGACCTTGTGCTTTGCAAACTTCCAGCAGTACAATAACAACTTTGTAAATATGATGGGTTTTTTCCCCCTTTCTGCTTCCCTGCTAGGTTCTGGAGCAATAGTTGCTGCCATCGTAGTAGGAGTGATTATTATTTTCACAGTGGTTCTGCTCATCTTGAAAACATACAACAGGTACGTGGCCAGGTTTTGTACATCGCTAAGGTGAGACAAGATGACCCAAATTCACTGTTACACATGCTCTCCTCTAACAGACCATTTCAGTATCTGTTGCTGAAAATTCCCAGGAGAATCTAAACTATAGCGTGCTTGATGGACACATCCTGAATCTCACCATCGGTGTCCTGTGAATTGCTAGGAAGCAGAAGGAGGTTCTTGATGGAGGATGCTTGATGGGAGCTCTTTTTAGGGCTTCCTGTTGACACGCAAAAGGTCTGAGGTGTGCAGCAAGGCTGCTGGAGAGGAGCTCCATTTCTCACTCTTTTGGGTTAGACTTACTCTAGAAGCACCAACTTGCCATTTAGTATCTTTGGGATTAAATCCCGGCTTGTAACGACTTTTCAAGAGCTGTTCAATGTAACCTCCTTCCGTGGGAGCTTTCTCAATGGGAGAGACCACAACACGTGCCAGCCCTGGTGACAGTCTCATTTTTACCTTTACAGACACATGAGAGTGAAGCGGGAGCTGGAACCCAAACCCACCAAAGCAGCAATGCCACCTGCTTTAGGGCAGAACAGCAACAGCCTGGCCCAGCAGCCCACAGTGACCTTCATACCTGTGGACATCCACATGCAGAACAGGTAACCGGGAACGCTCGTCCTCCCTGTGAGAGAAGAGAGATGGAATTCCTGGAGGACCTGGGACTCCTCAGCTGCATTTGGGGTAGCAATGAGCTGTTATTTTGGCTATAGATGGTAATTAATCCTGCTTTGGGAGGAGAAAGAAAAGATCCAGACCCATTTCGTAGGACTGAAATCAACTGGCGGAGGCAAACAAGCCATCAGAGACGTGGTGAGCCTTCTGACAGAGCCCTGGGTATGCAGAGACCGGATAAACCAAGGCCACTCGTTGGAAGAAACGATGCACACTTGTATTTTGTGGAGCTTTTGCTTACTCGGAGAGTTTGAGCTTTTTCTGGTCTCCAATGACTGATGAGAAACTGGAAGAGAAGTTGGGACATGCAAGCTGCAGCTCAGGCTGAACCCGGGGTGGTTGTGATTTACGTGGAACAGGTCTGTAGTCTATTTTATATGTGGTGGATAGTACAGGAAGTATCCAAACTGTATTTATCTTCAGTCACGTTTTGTGTTTCTAACTCCGCACACGTAGGGCTTGTGATTAGAAAGAAAAGTTACTTTTTATTTTCAAGTATTTAAAAAATATTCCTATAAACCTGGTAACAGATCCATGTCCAAACGAACTCAACGCCAAGAACCGTGTCAGGGGTGCTACTGGGGCCACGTTAGGATGTTTTGCCTTACACAAAACCTCAGCAGTGGATTGAAAAAGCGACCGTGGAGAGGCAGGAAAAAGCAAGAGAGGCTTTTACAGCTACCGGGTACGACTCGCATCATGGCGCGCTTTGTTCTGTAGCGCAGACCAGGCTTGAACTATTTTTAGAGATTTTTTCACTCGCGAAAGTACCCAAAAGTGGTGTTGTTTTGCAAGTGCAATGATTGTGGGTGTACAGTCCTGCAACAAAGAAATTCCCAGGGATATTCACGGCCCACTGAGTGCGGACACAGAGCGGCATTGTCGGGCGGTCAGTGGCTGATTGTCTCCAGCGCGGATCAGCGCAGCCCTAACACCGGCTGACGGGATGGAGCAGCAAGAAGTTGAGGAGTTAAAACCCTGTTTTACATAGAAGTTCGCGAGGCTCGGAGAAACAGCTCTGCTCTTTGACACGTACAGCTTACATTTTACAGAGCCACTCACGAGTGGCTGGACAGAGCGTGACGTGAACGCGGCGGTGACGCCGCAGTTGGGATTTGTTGTATTGTGTGTCCTGCGCTGGGACAGCAGCGGTTCGTTCTGAGCTGCTGCGGCTCTGAGGGCTCCAGCCTGTTCTACACCTCAGGAAAGCTGACAGCGGAGTCTTTAAACTCCGTTTTGGAAGCTGTAGAGAGGGAGGTTACTCCTGTCTAACTGACAATCCCTGAGAGCCTCCTGCCTTGAAGCTCTTTGTCCTGCAGCGGGTCACTCGCCCCAGCACCGTCCCACCTCAGCAGCAGTGACACCGTGAAGTCACACGGTGCCAAACCAAAGCCGACCATTCTCAGAGTAAAGTTCTGAGGGACCGGGCTGATAAGTTGATATTTTATTTTCCAAGATGTGAAGCCATCGTTATTTTTATGAACTGGCATTTTCATACAGAAACTAAATTCAATAACTTTGCTTTTTTTTTTTGGTATGAAACTGGAGCACGGCTTGAATTCCAGACTAAATATTAAAGGCAGCTGTTTGTGAATCTCTAAATCTTGTTGTAAATATTTCACTTGTCCTTGTTCTCCAGTGTATTTCCTGCGGCAGGAGTGACCGATACGATCATCCAGAAGGGACTGCAGGTGCCAATTTAATTTTTTTCTAAAGACGTAAAGGAGTTGGCCTCCTGTTCCTAGCTCTGGACAGCCAAGGGTTTTCTCTAAGCGCATTCCACTGTATCAAAATCAAGACCTTTAGTAACAATAAGCCCTGTCGTACTGTTATTTTTTGACACTACCAGCCAGACCTACTTCCAGCAAATTGTGCTTACTTCAGTGGGGGAATTTCAAAACAATGAAGCGCACCTTGCTTCACCGAAGCAGAATAAGCAATACTCCAATGAGCAATTCTAGACTGGTAGAATTACTGTTCTTGGCAGGAGAATTGTTGCCTCGGCCACACCAGCGTTGCTCAATCTGAAAAATCCAAAGCGTGCTGGTTTGCTGCTCAAATTTGCCTCATATTGGCACAGCCTCGGAGGCCCCCACAGTCCCGTCAGCAAAATCCAGCTCTTGTGCTGACCAAGCAAAATCACCTTCTTAAGAAACAAACCCCATCGTATTTCCACAGCGCTACCACTCGAATGTTTGTGTAAGGTGCTGTGGATTTCACCGTTTTCCAGGAACAATCCCACGCCGTCCTTGTCCTGTAACTGCAGCTCCTTCAGCGCCGATTCCACCTGCCCTGGCGAGGCTCTCGGCTTCCACTTTCAAACCCTCAGCGCTTGCAAAGCTCTTTAGCCGTCTTTGTGTCCAGACTCGCAGCCAGGAAACCTGCAGGTTAAAAAACCCCCCAAAACCCGAAAGCTGACACAGCAAATCGGTCTGTTAGAGGAACCCCAGACTGCGTAAGCCTGCGGAGAGAACAGGCAGCGTCGGTGTAACTCACTAGTGGGGATTCACACAAACTCGTTAGAGATTATCCACGACGCTCTGCAAATTAACACCAAGGTGAACCCTCAGCGGCACAGCGCCTTTTTGCTCAGCAATGTGAGAAAAGCAACATTTCTACTTCTTTACTCTGTTTTTTTTGTTGTAGAAACAACTCTTTACAAAACACCAGCGGGGCTGCATTCAGCACTGACAAAGAGAACGTTTGGTCTGCGAGTCGTATAAGGAAATAGTGATAATTTTTTTCCTAAGGGCACACTCAATAGTTGGTCTGGAGTGGGTTTGCAAGAATGTATTTTTTTTTTCTTGCTAAAAGTTTTCTAGAATGAACAGCTTCAGCAAGTTGAACCCCTCAGTCTCACAGCTGGCACTTTACTGATGCAAGTACACCAGTATAACGTGTCACTGTTACACTTCAGGTGAGTCCTGTTCCCCAGACCTTGTGCTTTTACCCTCTCTGAGCTGTTCACCCACCCTGTTCCAGCAGAGCCCGTAGCTCCACCTAGTGTCCTCTTCCCATCCAACAGGGTGAAACTCCGATTTCTCCACACAAAACCACCATGACGTAACGCCGAGCTGAGTTGTCAGCTTTACTAAATCTCTGGAACTATCCGCACCCCCAGCCCAGTCCTCCTTCCCCTCTCTCCATAGCGTATAAGCAGATAAAACAGAAGAATATTCTCCTTCCCAAGTCCCATACCGATTTATTTTCCAAAAAGCCATCTGTGAAACCATCTGTCACTCATTTGTGACACTTACTAAGGATTGCTGACAAAGCGGGAAGCAGCTGTTGTGATATAATCCATGTTTATTTCAAGGAGCCTGCTATTTCCTTTTTAAAGGACATACAAGTTTCTTTTACCCCAGGGCTGTTACTTCAGATAAATCTGTATTCACCTCCATGAACAGTGACGTTACTCTCCCTCCCACGTGTCTTTGAGCCCATCATATGACACACACGAGGGTTTTTTTGCACAAGACACCCACGAATTTGTCATTAAGCGGGACCCAGGGCTCAGCTGCTCTGACAATTCGCAGCAGGGTAACTGAGCACAGCCCGGGCAGAGCAGTGAACACACACCACCCTGTGCTGCTCCTGTACTAGGTGAGCACGAGAGGCGCGGGCAGAGAAATATAAATCTGACATTGAAAATCAAAGAAGTCTTGACAGTGACCCAAGTCCCATGTGAAAAAATAACACATACGTACACTTAAATATGAACAAACATCCAAGATCCTAGACAGGTTTATTTAGCACCCATGTTTCTTAACCTAATGCAGAAATAGTTCACAGAAATGAGGATGATACTGAATTGCAACTATTTCTTCAAACGAAGGCATGGGACATGGTGATTTTCCATATTTACTTCGCACATTCAAAACACATCCATATTGGATGAAAAACCTGCCTCTGAAATTTTCTTCAGTCAGATTTCAGAAACGGTATTATGTGTCTTATTGAAGAGCTGTGTTCAGTAACAGTAAAAATGCACAAATACAATACGGGCAGCTGCACATCCCGTCAGAAACATCTGCCAGCAAATAAACTGGTAGCCTTTACTTCACAAAGCCTTATTCCACACATCTTCCATATTCTTCTTTTAAACCTCTGCTTCAAACGATATATTTTTAACCAAAGTATATCACACACGTGATTAACACCTCAGAGGGCCCGGCCTCAGAGCCCCGGCCCCTCACAGCAGCGGCACCGGGGGCGCGGAGATCCCGCTGTCTTCAGTGGGGCCGCACCGCTGCCGGGACCCTTGTTCTGCCGAGGAAGAACCTGCGCTGAGGCGAGGAGGCATTTCCCGCAGGAAGAGAGGCGGGAAGGGGCCGCTGGGCCGGCGCAGACGCCTGAGGGGCGGCCTCCAGCCGCCATGTCTCGCTGAGGCCCCTCACGGCCGTTACCGCGCGGCGTCACCATCTCGCGAGAGGAGAAATCCCGCGACACCCGCGCGCCGCGAGAGGACGTTTTACCCCCGCCCCCGCGGGGCACCGCGCTCGCCGATTGGCCGGCCCCCGCGCGCGCACCGACCCTC